>JAKSZP010006750.1:0-153404 GCA_022478985.1 Massospora cicadina
AAAATTTGAGTCCCAATCAGAGGTGGAAAAACTTTCTTCAATGGAGTTGAACCTGTTCAGGTTTCATGTCATTTCTTTCTTTCTTTTGGTAATGCCTGTCCCCCAGTCAGCTTGCCTCAGTTAAATAAAATACTTGCATGGATAGATATGGTAATGTTAGCTTCTTCCAACTTTGACTTGAGTTGGTTAGTTTTGTCCTCAGCATTTCTTGCCATTTTCATTAATTGATTATTTTAAGGTTGGGCGACTTTCTCCATGTTTTCTAAATCAACTGCCTTCATTTTGACCTCACTCTTATTATAGCATTTATACTTAGCACTCCATAAATCTCTTAAGGCTCATCCCCTAACATTTATAACATATCTTCATCTAAGCAGATATTTGGTGATTCAGGTTCCCTTGCAGTGCTATATTGTTCTGCATCTAGTCTTCAAGACCCTATCCAGATCTTATATATTTTCATCCTCCTCTTGAGGCTACACAATATTCACATTTTTGCTCAAGGTCTTCCACAAACTTTGCGCTAAAATGTCACGTTGCACCGCCTTTCCAAATGTTTTTTCATATTTACTTGTCCATTTCAGTATATTATGGGTTTCCACATCAACCTTGATTCTGCCAAATATAGATTTCCTCCATAAAATCATCTTTAGATTCCACTGTACTTTAATCCACATCAGATTAAATTTCCCCCATCAAGGAAGCAACATTGACTTGTGTCGCAGAGCTCAACACATTCTTGTTGATGGTATCCAACTCCTTCTAGATGATCCTAAGTTCATCCTCAAATGACATTGATGATATAATCTTCTTTGGGAAATTTGGCCTGAAAACACAACTACACCCTTGTAGTGAGCACCAACGTAGACTTTTTGAACAACTGAAAGCTGTAGCTCTTGAGTTTACTTCACAGGTTCTTATGTGCGCTGTAATTTAAATAGCTGATATAGTTGATAATTAATAAAATGGGTTGGAGCTAGTATAAAGACTAAAACTCTAGTTTAAACTTCACAGACAACAAGGAATAGTGTCTCCAACGCACTCATATAATCCTTAAAGATATTGATAAACTGAGGGAACTCTTTTCTCTAACGCTTCTTTCTTTTGGAACTTGAAATTGAAACTCACCCTAATTTAAGTTCAGAGGTTCCCAGTTACTCTCTTTAAATTTTTATGTACCCATAAGGGCACCCAGTGCAGGCAAACTTTCAGGATAAAACCTGGATTACTGCCCCCGCCACACTGGGGCTGCGCAAATTTAAGTACCACAAAATTTGGGCCTAACCGCGAGTGGGGTGGCTCACACCACTTCAAAACTAGCATATTTTTTTCTGTTTGGTATACTAGGTAACAAAGGTTACCCTGCCATTTCAGAGTTATGCCTATCATTCCTTATTGCGAGGAATGAGACCAGAATGACCTCTAAGTAGGACTTACTTAATGAAAGAGGATTTTTATAGCTTTCCATGGCTATTTCTAACCATTTCATGACTATGGCCAAGGAGCTTGTCGCTTGGATTTCTTTAGTAGGGAAGCGTTGCTTGTTTCTAACAAGCCATAGACCATATATAACTCTCCCCCCCATATTGTGCACCAAACCATGAACCCCTCTTTATCTGCAAGCAGACTTGGAGGAGCATACGCAATCAGGACCTCTGGCCATGCAGGATGACAGAGGATAACTTGCACCTTTGTTAGTATGCTTCATAACATAGGAGAACACTTCTCCACACAACATTCATTGCTGGACACTCCATGAAGATATGTTTTCCGTCTCCTTCCCTCCACAAACCTTACAGGCATACAGAAGGGCATCCTCATTATTCTTACTCCACTTTCGCAGAGTTGCCCCAGTAATTAAGATGTTACTATGAAGTTTGAAGAGAATGTTCTGAAATAGTATAGACCAAAATCTTTTAACCCTCCTCCCCCACAGGACCATCAGGTCATGACACTTTTTAAAAGTAATCCAGGACAAAAACTCCAAGCAAATCTCTCTGTTATGTAGTTCCCAGAACTTGGCGGTTGTGAACCTTGGGAGGCAGACACCATCACCACTTCCCATTAGTAACTGGTCTTAAGGATGAAGAGGCTTTCCCATCTGAGGTACCTCAAACCTTCTCTTCCTCATGGGAACACCCGCTGATCATGTCCTCCACAACCTTATGAACAGTCTTCTCCAGCCTCTAATGCAACAGAGAAGAAATTTCTTCCCTCCAGAAATAAGGCAGTTCAGTTGCTTTCACAATATCCTTGCCTTCTTTACCAGTACCTTGAAGGCACTGGCAACATTATTAGGCTTCCCCCTAAGCACTCTCTCACCATTGCCATCCAGGAGTTTCTCTAGTGAACCATCCCAATAAAGTGCTTGAAGGCTTGCGCAGACGAGGCTCTATTTTTATCCCCAGGATCATCCCCAATGTAGAATTTCCTGGATCCTTTCAATGAAACACTCTCCACCTTCTATTCTCTCATTGCTGCCTGCCCAGGCTCTAAAGTAATATTTCCATTAGCCTGGTAGATTCCCATTGCTCAGTATGGCCCTTGACCAAGCCCTTAGCTGACACCAAGATCCTTGTTGTTTTTGCCTCTGCAAGCCTTAGCAAGGTAGTTCTCCACTATTGGAAACCAACAAATGGACTTTCCCTCCCTGGCGAACCATGTAATCTACTTCAACTGAAGTACTTTGATCATATTCTCGACATTAATCATACCTAAGCCCCACTTCTTCACCTCTTAACACAAGTTAGAATAACTGATTTTTGATGCTCACCCTGCAAGATGAAAAGGATCACTGAAATCTTTATTCTTCTTTCTGTAAGATGCTGGCGGTGGAACAAATCTGGAAATGTACCTTAGTCTAAGAATGAAAGTTTCATGATAATGACTCTGCCCAATATGATACATTGAGCCATTGCAACTTCAAAATACTTTCTTAAGGAAGCTTTCGATTTTGAGCCATATTTCATGTGGTGACGCTTGCCCAGGGAAGGGACACCTGAGGTACAGAAACTCCTCCCCTGTTGTCATCCAGGGTATTGAGCTCTTTGGTGCCACATCCAGAGTCACCTTTCTACCAATGTCCAAGCCCTGGATTTTGACAGATTGATTTTGCGTTTCTTGCACTTTGGTAAATCTTCAAAATGCTCATCACCACCTTCACTTCCTCCTCTGATGAAACAAAAACCACGTATTATCTGCAAACATTGAGCGTTAATACTCCTGTCATGGCTTGATGACATGGTTGAGAGTACCAACAGTAAGGATAAAGCTGGTCGTCAATAGCCAAAAAGGTCAAATTAGCAGGCCTTCCTAACCTCAAACATACCCTGGACCAACGCTGGGTTCAGGCCAGATATGCCCAGGTTAATCTAGGGGATGTGCGTGATGTTCTTCCCTGCGTTGCTGCAAGGGCGTTAAAATACACTAGCTTTATTTTTAATGGCGATGGTTTGGTTCAGTTGCTCAGCGAATGGGGTTTTGAAACCCATTTTGATTTTTGAATTTTCTAAATTGGGTTGACCGTGCCTACAATCAATAACTTGAGTTCAGTCAATCTTGAGCTATAGTACCCTGGACAATGGAAGCATGCGCCTATTGATGCACTTAGGCTTAGCACCACTTCCACCAATTGATAATTCCCCCCAATTTTTTAAGTATGTTTCTTCAAGACCAACCTTCCTCATTGGTCAAAATTTTAATAAAAATACTTATCAATCTTTACGTTTTTAATGTGGTTCTTTGGGCGAACCTGTGCACAAACCTCCTTGAGGAAGTCTTTAACAGCGTTGGTTAGTTTTTTTAGCTAAATCATCACCCATATCTTATGCACAACTGGGGCTCTTTGGTTCCCTCCGCATCAAAGCGCCCAAGCACATCTGCACTGATCTCCACTTGTATATGGACTCCTCTTTAGGGTCCAACCAAGTTTAGTTATTTATTTTCTCTCACCTACTATATACAGCGCTGTATACCATTGCCCTGGGTCTCTTTTACTCTGGCATCCTCTGAGGTGCCTAGGTTAGCATCCAGTTAATGACTAGTTCCCTGGTGATTTAGCTGTGCATCTCGCACCATCTCTCTTGGAATAGAAGAGTTATAGAAACTCTCCTTATATTAGTCAACCAACCAACTTTTTTACGTGCACTAGATTTTCTGTGGGACTTTCACAAAGTTTAAATTGGGTGTGCCAGCTGTTGGTCACAGCCGCGGTGGGGCTCACCACCGTTTTCTCATTTTGTCAATGTTTGGTGTGTCTCAGCATTATTCTTGCTACCTCTAACTGGGAAGTACCCACCCTTCTTGCTTTTACCTGGTGGATTCTGACGTTTTATAGTCTGAGGGTTGTGATTCCCTGACTCTCCCCCTAAATAGACAAAAACGCTTTTATTAAATTGGTTTTTTCACAGCACCGCATTTGGACAGTCCATGTGGAATAATTGGTGAAGGGCCTAGTGGTGATGGTCCTGGATAATGATGCACAACCCGCCGTCAAATTGAGTATGTTGTCGCTATGGCCCAAAACGCATTTTATAATGCTGGTTCTTATATATACAAGCATGTATCATATCTTGTGGCTCTGATATAGAACCCATTTCAGTATACCAAATCACACCAGAGAACCCGCGCTTGACCCCTACCATGTTCCGCAGAACACATGCGGTGAAAAAAGGAGTTAATTTACAATATAAAAACGTTTATGAACTGCTGAAGATATGGTGGGATATGTGACCTCAGTAGTAAGAGTGGCCAACTATCCCTCTCCAATTTATAATGCAAAAACATACCCTGGAGGCATGCTTATGCCTGATGAAGAGTTTTCTGGTGAGGTTTTGGCGTTTTCTGCTTTGAATAAAGACCATTTGAGATATTTATTTTGTTGACTGCTGCCCTTTCATCCCCTTCGTGGAAGATCAGCACAGCTATTTTAGTAATTATCAGAACCTTAAAGAACTTTATGAACCAAACCTGGCCAACCACATTAGATTGAATTAATTGCTAGGTAATATTGTTAGGGGAGGGGCTTCCCAAGATATTCCCACGTTTAAAGTTCTGAGGTTAGTGGATTATCAAGTTACAGATATCAATTGGTTGACCGCTTCCAGGGTATCAAAGGCCTTCTGTACCCCTTTACTTTGGGAGTAGAGTGGTTGCAAAAGTTTGACATCAGAACCAATGTCAGATTCTGGTGGTTGACTCAAAAATAAACCTTTTGACAAATTATCAGATTGGGATAATTATCCTCCCAATGCTTGAGCTAATACCGTAATTCTCACCTCAAAGCATATTGCAAGGACATGGCTTGGGCTGAATATCTCAACATCAATTTGGTCAAGTATTTTATCAAAAATCTTGGGCTTAATATGCTTGCACATTATGGCCAATCATTACTGCAGAAAATCTTGGCATTTGGTACCACTTATTAGGAAAACAATCAAACAACTAATATACAAAATCGTTCAGGACTGACTCAAAGTTGATGTTTAAAAGTCCCATGGACAATCAGATAAATGATAACATATTTAATTTTCTGCCCTAGGGTGAAATTCGTATGTTGATCTGCATAATCAGCACAATAAAACTTGCACATGGACTGCCCAAAAGTTAGTACCTAGTGCTATCAAGAGAGAGGCCTACTGACATCCCAATTAGGGGTACATCATCTACTTTAATCGATGCAAGAATTTAACAGAAGGTTTATTTTGTCAGCAGTATGACGAAACTCAAATAAAGGAGATCCTAGGACAATTTTGCATGTTTTTATCGCAATTTTGTCCCTGAAATCCTCCCAATTTTGAGACTATTTTGCCACCAAAAAACCTAAGAATAGGTCTCAGTCATATCAGTTCAAGGGTCAAAAAGAGGTGGTAAAATATCTGTTGAAAATGCATGCTTAAATGTGGCCAGGAGATGCCCTAGAGGTATAAATACCAGCGCCTGGACCAATGACTTATCATTAAATAAATACTTTCTAATAAAATATATTATCTCATCTCTTTCTCATCTCTTTCCAAGTTTTCTCTCCTGAATCATTTCTTTGGAGAAGTGTCGACAAGCTGGAAGTACCAAATCCAGTAGTATATAGTAATTACCAACTGCAAATTTATGAGTAGATAAAATGGCCAAAGACATTAAAAGCATAACGTCAAATCAAGCTTTATTCGAAGAAAAGAATGATAACCTCAAAAAACAAAGCTGCCAATGCTCATCCAGCTTTGACAAAAGAGAACTAGGAAAAAGCTCTGCTCATTCAGCCAAAAAACGGTTTGGAAAAACAACTAAGGACCAAATTCAAGCATCAGATCATGAAAAAGGATCAGCACTTATTAACTCACTTGATGCCCATAGCTGTGAACTTGTTATGCCCTATTTGGGTGATGATTAGTCCTATATATGGATGCCAAAATTGCGGTATCAAAACAGTTTGGAGGGCCTGAGATATTAGAGACCCAAAAAAGAGAGCTTCTTATTATTGAATTCAAACATATGAGACTATTAAGGACTTTGCAGAGAGTTTTCTCCATGAGGCACAAGTTCTGCATGGGTGCAATGTAATAGATAAGTTTGACGCTAAGATTGCAATGGAACACGAATTTAAGCCTTTCATGAACTGCACAATGACATGATACCTGCATTTAATGGAAGCTTGAAAATCCAAGAACTTACCAATTATTTAATAGGCTGTTCCCATAATTTCAATACCCATAATCGGGCCAAGGATCAGCAAAAATCCCAATTTTTGGGCCCAAAAAGCAACACTATTTCCAACCAGGGAAAAAAATTTCAGAACTATGAACCAAAAATTGAAAAAGCAGCAAAAAGGGCTGATTACATGCCACAACTGCGGTCAAAAGGGGCACTTTGCTAGTGAATGCTACATATGGTCCAACAAAAAGCCAGGGGTTAACGTTGCTCTAGAAATCAATAGTGACAGTGAGGAGGGAAAAGAGCAGGTGGGTTAGAGGCAGAACGATCTAACTCCACTGATGTTCAAACCATTCAACCTGACCCTGGTGAGCTCTTTAGGGCTGAAGATGTTGCTGAAAGTAACCTCCACCATATCATGGCTAATGATGTTATGATGATCACTACTTGGGCCACAGAAAAAGCAGCTAAACCCTTAAATATTATAAAAAAAGCCCTATAAGAGGTATCAAAAGTTTACACAAAGCAAATTATTGATCATGGTTTGTACCTACAACCCTGATGTTCAACCAACCTACCTAAGCTTAACATCGTTCAAGTAGCCTTTCCTAAAAGAATTTAGCAGATAACTTCCCAGATATTTTCTCAAGCCTGAAATTACACCTGGAATCGTCCAGCAGTCACAGTATTCATACAATAAATACCTCTGAAAACTACTCTGAGTACACTTATGTTGACATAGCGGTGAACAGGGTGCAAGTTTAGGCCATTGTCAATAGTGGCGCTCCTATCAATATAGTCAGTATAAATTTGGTTTAAAGACCGAAAATTGCGCCCAATGTTGCCCACTGTCAGGAATATGAAACAGCTGGAGCGCATACAAAGAAAATCGCTGGGAACGTAAATTACCCTACCTCTTAGATTCAGATCTATTGTAGTGACAGCACCTGCTATGGTATTGCTGAATACAAACTATGATATCCTAATCAGGACTGATTTTTTAAGAAGATATGGAATTGTTACCAATCATAAGGACAATACTCTCACCACTCTTAGCCAGGCTATTCCACTTTACTATGACTGGGAGAGGGCAGTTGAGAAAAAGAAACCCAGCCTATTCTCAAATTTGGCCTATATTGATGGAGTAGTCCCAATTGAGTATGCTAAAGCGCGGTCAAAGATAAAAGCACTTCCCACTCAGATTGATTAGTCCAAGGGCATTCCACTTCAGTCAAATCAGCATATTACTATAGCTCTGGAGATCAAGTAATTATCCTTACAGGACTAACAAATAATATCCCAGAAGGCCTTTATGGTGAAATATATCAACCATGGTCCAAATCTCGATTTTTACCAAACATTGCCCCTGGTATTATAATTCTTGGTCACGGAGAAATACATATCTTATGTGCAAACCTGCAAAATTGACTCATCTCCATCAAGCGACATCAAACAATCACATTTCTACATTTAATACCTACCTCATAAATTCACTAGTTCCATGAGTTCAGAACTTTTGTCAAATTAGGGCTCCCCAATAAGGACCTACTCAGCATAAATAATGTCATCCCTATGGCCGATTTAAGCAACTTGACCAACTCTGAGAAAGGCCAAGCTCAAAAGCTAAACTCTAAATATTAGGAAATTTTTGCACAAGATGATTTTGACTTTAGTGCTAAGGGTGTCACCCCCAAAATCAATACTGGAGATCATAAACCAATTTGAATAAAGCCTAATTAGACGCTCAAAATCATCAGAAGAATCTATATCCAAGGAGATTGAAGAACTTCTCAATTGTGGCATGTTAGTACATCAAAAAGTCCATGGGCAGCACCAATTTTAATAGTGAAGAAAAAGGATGGAAGCAACCAAGTAGTCATTGATTATTAGAAGTTAAACAACATCTCAAAGAAGGACTTGTACCCTCTGCCATGATTTGACAATGTCTTGGATAGGCTAGGGGGCGCGAAGTTTTTCTCAGCAATGGACCTTATTAGCAGATATTGTCAAATAGACTTTCACAAAGAGGATCACAAGAAATGTGCAATTATAAACCAAGAGGGCCTATTCAAGCTGATGAGAATTCCTCAAGGGCTCTGCAATGCCCCGCTACATTCCAACGGGCAATGGACACAATCCTGAGAGATTTGAAGTTGGCATGTGTACTAGTATGCCTTGATGATATCAACATTTCCAGTCACACTTTTGACAACCACCTGGAACACTTAGAGGAGGTTTTCAGAAGGCTAGCTGCTGCAAACTTAAAAATCAAGCCCAAAGATGTAAGTTTTTCAAACACCAACATAAATACCTCAGATTTGTGGTTGACAAAGTGGGCCTTCAGCCCCAACCCTCTAATCTTGATGCCATCTCCAAAATGAAATGTCCCAAATTCAAGCGCAATATTCAAGTATTCCTAGGCATGATTGGGCACTATTGCTGATTTATCACTAATTTCACACAACTTGGGGAGCTGCTCTTATATCTACTTTAAGATAAGGTCCCAGTTGACTGGAATCCAGCTTGCCAGGATGCATTTAACCAACTCTGATTGGCCATGTTGGGCGCGCCTGTTCTTTGATACCCAGACTTTGATTGTGAATTCATCATCCAAACTGACGCATCCCTAACAGCAGTGGGGGCTGCGTTATCCTAAGTTGGAGAAGACGGCGAAGAACATCCAGTTGCCCTTGTTAGTCGGACCTTGAATGTTCATAGAACTACATGGTGACAGAATGAGAATCCTTATCCATCATTTAAGCTTGCAAGCAATTCCAGGTCTAACTTCATGGCACTCATTTCAAAGTTATTACTGATCATGCTTCCCTAAGATGGTTAAACAACTTGAAAGAACCTGAGGGCTGATTATCCCACTGGTCACTCAAGCTTCAAGCTTACAACTACACCATTGAGCATCAATCTGGGGCAAAACACCAAAACGCTGATTGCCTATCCCAACTACCCACCATTGCCACACTTAGTCAGGCTGCCAATGAGTTGTTTATGAAAATGATCAGCAGAGAGTATCAAGATGAGCCTAAATTCGTCCAAAAATATTATCAGATCTACAAAAAAATACAACCATTGAAAATGGGATGCTTTACAAAATCTTTGAAGGCAAAAAGTATATTTTCTCAAGACCCTCAGCTCAAAAAGACCTAATAATGGCGGTACATAAGGCCATAGGGCATGGCGGATTCAAGAAAACGAAAGAGCATCTGAAGCAATTCTACTACTGGTAGTCAATGCATTTCAACATCCAATAAACGCTAGAATGCTGCGCAGAGTGCCAAGGCCAAAGACCATTCAGAAAAAGCACAACTTACCAGCTTGTTCATCCCTAGTTTGCCTGGCACACTGTATCTTTTGATGTTGTCAGCCCACTTCCAACAAGAAATATGAAGGCCAAGTACATAGTCGTAGCCATCAACCACTTGACCAAATGGGTCGAGTCCAAGGCCATTCAGGAAGCTGGAGCTGCAACTACCACCAAGTTCGTCCTTGAAAACATCATCCACAAACATGGATGTCCTCAGGGTATTCTGACCAATAATGGAACCAACTATACTGCCAATGTCCTTGCCAAACTCAACCAATTAATGGTAGTATGAGGTGTGCTTTCTGCTCCCTATCTTCCTGAAACTAATGGGATCGTTGATCGTGCAAACGGGATGTTGGTGAACATTATCAGGAAATTAACTTCAGCCAAACCATCCAAATGGAGTACTTATCCAAGTTTGGCAGTATTTGCCTACAATATCTCCTATCACTCATCAACCAGGATGTCCCCATTTCAAGTACCATATAAAAGACATTCAGCCCTACCAACGCTACTATATTCAGCTCTAGAGGATCCTGGCGAAAACACTTATCCTCAATACGTTGATAAGCTTGTGGGTGCTTTAATCAAACTACAAGCTCAAGCCTTTTACAACAGTTTTTCCAAGAAAAAGTCCCAACATCAAAAAGACTTAGAGAAATTCTAGACACTGGCCAAATTTGAAGTTAATGACGAATTTTTATTTTGCAACACCCATGGATCAGGCTGATTTCAAAAGTTAGATTGCATCTGGTTCAGCGTTTGAAGTAAATAAGAAGACATCTAAGTTTATAGACACTATTTAGGATATTAGGACTAACCATATATACAACTGAGTCCATGCAAAATTCCTAAGAAGTTTCATTAAGTGGGCCAATTAAGAAAAGAAGAAAGTTGAGAAAAAAGAAAAAAACAAACATCTATATAAAATAATAGTTTTATTCTAATTAATACTTTTGTTTGCAATTGAGGTTGAGGAGAGGATCCAACTTCATACTTGATGGGCATTCAGGCCAAAATTAACAATAAGAGGACCATACTTTAGACTCATCAGCATTTGGGCCAAAGTTAACAAATAGAAAACCCAACTCAATGCTTGTCAGGCGTTCAGGCTGAAGATAACAGATGCTAATGATCAACAAAGCTAGTAAGGAATCTTAGGGCTTATGTTTGAGTCAAGTGAGGGAAAATGTCAGATTCTGGTGGTTAACTCAAAAATAAACCTTTTGACAAATCATTAGATTGGGATGATTATCCTCCCAATTAGTGAGCTAATACCTCAATTCTCAACTCAAAGCCTATTGCAATGACACGGCTTGGGCCAAATATATCAACATCAATTCAGTCAAGTATTTTATCAAAAAATCTCGGGCCAAATACACTTGCACATTATGGCCAATTATTACTGCAGAAAATCTTGGCATTTGGTACCACTTATTGGGAACACAATCAAACAACTAGTATACAAAATCGTTTGGGACTAAAGTTAACATTTAAAAGTCTCATGGACAATCAGATGAATGATAACATAATCAATTTTCCACCCTAGGGCGAAATTCATATGTTGATCCACTTAATTGGCACATTAGCACTTGCACATGGACTTCCCAAAAGGGAGTACCTAGTGCTATTGAGAGAGAGGCCTGCCGATGTCCTGATTGGGGGTACATCATCTACTTTAATCAATGCAAGAATTTAACAGAAGGTATATTTTGTCAGCAGTATGACAAAACTCAAATCAAGAAGATCCTAGGACAATTTTGCACGTTTTTATCGCAATTTTTGTCCCTGAAATCCTCCTGAATTTGAGACTATTTTGCCACCAAAAACCTAATAATAGGTCTCATTCATATCAGTTCAAGGGCCAAAATGAGGTGGTAAAATATCTGTTGATATTGCATGCTCAATTGTGGCCAGGAGATGCCCTAGAGTATATGTACCAGCGCCTGGCCTAATGACTTATCCTCAAATAGATACCTTCTAAAAAAAGATAATTTATTTCATCTCTTTCCCAGTTTTCTCTTATAAATCTTTTCTTTGGAGAAGTGGCAACAATTTGGAAGTACCAAATCCCCATCTTGTATCAAAACCTGCCTTAGAAGAAGTTCCAAATTACATGGGGAAAATTAAGCCCAAATTTGACCAGAAGAGTCAGGGCTATTTAAATACGCCTAGTGAGTTTATGAACGGTGAGAATACTGTAAGCCACTGGCAATATCGAGGATCAATCTATGGAACTTCATCTCAATTAAGCGTGCAGGATAACAATAAACAAGCAAGCGATTCTCAGAATTATACAACATGAAAGATAACACATTGTCCTTAGATTTGGAGAATGGTCATAATTTTTGTTGTCCCTTTTCTAAGGCCAATTCTCAGGGTGATCTGCACCACTGGCTAAATATACACACTCTTAGTCTCACTCCGTTGCAGAAGCCCTCTCTGGAGATACCATTACCTTCCTGTTTGAAGAGGCTGTAATCTTCGTTTGATGCAGCTTCAGCCAATGTACTAGTAGATAATTCAGAGTTTGATTGTGAGTTCAAGATCACCGTTGATCTAGTGCATATATCTATCCCATTTACCCTTTGACTTTACGGGAGGAACAGCCTTAGATGTGTGGGTTAAGGAGCAGTTAGCAAAAGGTGCAATGTTTCAGCGGAAATCCCCAGTACACTCCCCACTACTCTTTGTAAAGAAGGCTGATTGTACCTTACACCCATGCATAGATTATGGGAATCTCAATAATGTCAAGTACCAGACTTGCATCCCATCCCACTGGACTCACAGATTGCTCGCTATGTGGAGAAGGTGAAAGTCTTCTCCAAACTTGATTGTTTAAACTTGTTTAATCAGATCCAGATCAAGAAGGGCCAGGAGTGGCTAAAAGCATTCTGGACCAAATTAGGAATTTTCCAGTTTCAGGTTATTCCCAATGGGCTTGAAAATGCCCCTGCTATCTTATAACGCCGTATTGATGCTGCTTTGGGGGACCTTCTGAGGGTATGCGCGGTAGCTTACATGGATGATATTCTGGTGTTTTCCCCTGATCATGAGTCCCATGCAGTACACCTTTGGCAGGTGGTGGAGCGTTTGAGGGCAGATGACCTTATTCTAAAAGTCAGTAAAAATGAATTCTTCAAGTCTCAGGTCAACTTCCTGGGCAACGTCATGTTTGACCAAGGCCACATGATAATTCCAGAAAAAGAGAAAGCGATCAGTGTGTGGCCCACTCCAACTTTGGTCAAGGAACTGAGGAGTTTTTTGGGGGCGTGTATGTTCCACATGAAATTCACACCAAATCTCTCTGAGATGGTGGTGCACCTGTATAAGGCGAGTGGAGCTAATGTTCTCCAGTGTAACCCATTTTGCAGGATTCCTTCCAAGCTGTAAAGTGCGCCCTGTTGTTTATGTCTGTCCTTCACCGTGTAGATCCAGAGTAAGAGTTCATTGTGGCTACTGATGCCTCCAACTTCGCCATAGCGGCTGACTTATTACAAGTAGGAGAGGATGGAATAGAGCATCCGGTGGGATACTTTTCTAGAATAATGTTTTTACCAGAGTTAAACTACGCTGTGTATAATAAAGAGTTGTTGGCAGTTATTGAGGCGCTTACATATTGCGTCATCACTTACTTGGCTCATCCCAACCATTCCACGTTTTTACAGATCACCATGCCTTGTTGAACTATTGCACACCTCATATCATGACCCCATGGCAAACCTGTTGGCATGAGACTCTAGCCCAATTTTTGTTTTCTTATGATACTACAAATGGCAACTAGAATGGTTTGGCTGATTCTTTGAGCTGAACCATGCAATGACTCTCGATCTTAAGTGGGTAGAGATGCTTAATACACACCTGATGATCCCATCAGGTAAGATTTTGTCACAACTTCCCTCTCCTTTGTCCCACGGTCCAGCGCTTGCTCCTCTTGAAAATGCAGAGGAATATGGTATATTTAAAAAGGTGGTCCTTTCACAGCTTTTGTCAGCCAAGTATACCATAGTTCTTGCCAAGAGTGAGTTGAAACAGGAGGCTATTACCAGGGCTTACCACGTGAAGGATTAGATAGTGTGGTTTCTTAGGCGCCTATGGGTTCCTGTCAGACCACTTCACCTGGAGATTATCTATGACCATCACGATGGTATCACTGTTAACCATCCTGGAAAGGCAAAGATTCTAGCGCTAATCCAGCTCACTTATAATTAGAAGGGATTAGCCGCACAGGTTGCCAGGTATTGTAAGGAGTGCCTTGTCTGCAATCAAATGAAGCTAAATTGCCATCCCCTCACGGGGTTGTTGGTACTAATTCAAAAGGCTAGAGGGCCTTGGACTTCTTTATTAGTGGATTTAATTGCTGAGTTACCTGCATCTGATGGTTATGACAACATCATGGTAGTGGTGGACTATTTTACAAATTTCGCCCACTTTATTCCCTGCAGAACCACGGTAACCTCAGCTGAAATGGCTAGGCTCTTTGTATCTCACGTGTTTGCTTTTCATGTGATCCCACAAGAGATATTTAGTGATTGGGGTCCCCAGTTTACTTCTGTCATTTGGTAAGAGTTATGTAAGACTCTTCAGATCCGTCCCTGTCATTCAACTGCTTATCACCCCCAATTAGATGGACAGACTGAACGAGTGAACCAGTGCTTGGACAGTTCCTGCGGTGTTACACCGCCATGGACCATTCAAATTGGGTTTCACATCTCCTCATGGCCCAATTCAGCTATAACAACGCCCAACATGCATCAATCAGTTGTTCCCCCTTCTTCGCCAACTATGGCTTTAACCCTGCCTTCAACAGGGAGCCCAGTTGTGGATCCAAGGTGGAAGAGGTGGTGGACTTTGCAAAAATGATCAAGAAAGTACACCAGGGGGTGAGCATGAATTTGGATACAGCTATGCAAACTTATAAGGAGAACGCGTATTGGAAGAGATGGGTAGGTCCTGAATGCAAGGAAGGGGATCTCGTCATGCTGGATTCTAAAAACATCCCCATCAAGCAACCATGAAAAAAGCTGGGACCAAAGAGGTTGGGCCTTAACGCGTTGTCATAAAGGTGGGCCACGCCTCATACCAGTTGGATCTCCCCCTCATTCTGAATCTTTTTGGTCTTCCATTAAAGCAAGCTTACATTGTTTGAGGACCCCCGCCAGAGACTTCAGATGCTTATCTTTTGGATAGGCCGCCAGAGTGGAAAGTGGAGGAGATTATATCCTCACGTAGAGTCTGAAGAAGGCTTGAATACCTAGTATCCTGGAAGGGATTTGACGCAGCTGAAAACAGTTGGGTACCAACACGTGACTGTGCCCATGCCCAGATTCTGATCTAAGCTTTTCCATGATCAGTTCCCTGAAGCTGCAGGACCCAAGCCTCAGCAATCCATTGCCGTTATGAAGTTGGCCCCAGCCCATAAGAGCTTTTTTCTGGTGAAAGCCCCCGGAGGGGGTGGAGCCTCAAAAGAAAGAGAGGGTAATGTCATGGCTTGATGACATGATTGAGGGTACCAATTTTAAGGATAAAGCTGGTCGTCTATAAAAAAAAACAAGTTAGCAGGACTTCCTGACCTCAAACATACCCTGGACCAACGCTGGGTTCAGGCCAGATATGCCCAGGTTAGTCTAGGGGATGTGCGTGATGCTCAGCCTGCGTTACTGCAAGGGCGTTAAAAAACACTAGCTATATTCTCAACGGTAATGGTTCAGTTCAGTTGCTCAGCAAATGGGGTTTTGAAACCCATTTGATTTTTGGAATTTCTAAATTGGGTTAGCCGTGCCTACAATCAATAACTTGAGTTCAGTCAATCTCGAGCTATAGTACCCTGGCCAACAGAAGCATGCGCCTAATGGTGCACTTAGGCTTAGCACCACTTCCACCAATTGATAATTCCCCCAATTGCTTAAGTATGTTTCCTCAAGACCAACCTTCCTCATTGGTCAACTTTCTAATAAAAAACCCCATTAATTGTTACGTTTTTAATATAGTTCTTTGGGCGAACCTGTGCTTCAACCTCCTTAAGGAGGTCTTTAACAGCGTTGGTCTGTTATTTTAGCTAAATTATCAACCGTACCTTATGCACAACTGGGGCGCCCTGTTACCCTCCAGATCAAAGTGCCCAAGCACTCCTACACTGATCTCCACTTGGATATGGACTCCTCTTTATGGTCTAGCCAAGTTTTTGTTATTTAGTTGCTCTCTCCTACTATATACAGCGCTGTATACCATTACCATGGGTCCCTTTTGCTCTGGCATCCTCTGCGGTGCCCTGTTTACCATCCTGTTAATGATTAGTTCCCTGGCGGTGTTGCTGTGCTTCTTGCACCATCTCTCTGGGAGAAAAGAGTTACGGAAACTCTCCTTACAGCTCCTCCCCATTGATGGTAAGTTTCTTCCAATATGACTTCATAAGATCCATTCAAAGGGTCTCTATTGCAAGAACAAACAACAAGGGAGATAGAGGGTCTCCCTGATGCACGCCATAAATACCTTAAAAGGGTGGGAGAGTACCTCATTGATATTGACAACCAATGAATCTTCCCCATAATTCTCTTTAAGCAGTCTCAACAAGCGCCCTTTGATTTAAATTCTACAAAACATGTCACAGCTAGTAACATATTTTTGGAATTAACCGCCCTTCTAAAGCCAAGTCCAACAAGCCCTTGGGGCAGAGACCAGAACCCCTATGGGTCACCGATGACCTATCTAAGGTCATTGACAAAAAATGGGTTTAGGCTTTGCCAGCCAGGACTTAAGAAAACGGCTTATTTGAGGCAAAAACCCAGGCGGGAATTAAACTTAACACCCAGAAAATCACAAGATATGAGGTTACGAATTCTGCCCAAGTTTAAAAATTTTGATTTTTTTGAAAGATGCCGAATTTGTAGCTCATATCAGATTCCAATAACCTATGGAATCTTCGTGAAGCAACCCCCTATAAATTAAGTCCCAAGATGAGAAAGTCTTTGCTTTTATCAGAAATTCTGATCACCATAATAAATTCAAGTAATATTGGGCCAAGTTTCCTGTATAATTTTTGTTTTCTTCAACAAAAAATATACCTCTCCGAGATATGAGAAGGCTGGAGTTCGTTTTCCGCTTTGGTTTGCACCCCCTGCTGTACATGAGCCCTCCACCCACTCTGCCACCTATTCTGCCAGCTCCGCCTCCTCCTATTTTTCTGTCATTTGCCTTGGATTTTATGCCACCCTTCCCAGCACCCAGGTCCTCTTGTCCCTAATGGTTGTGGCCAATTTGGTTTGAGTGTTGCTCCAAAGATTTATATGGAAACACAATACTGACCATTTAGGACGTCTCTTCGTTTTGTTGGGTCACTTGGCCTTATTGTATCACCTTTTGTCTGTGTCTTTACCTCCAGCGACCTCCTACAATCCAGTTTCCCTGACAATATCTGAACAAATCCTAAATTTTTTGTGAGTTTCTTCTACTGTTGGGTGGCTATAGTTATTCCAATCCTCTCAGAGTTGTCACCCATTGAAGCGGTCCACTGGGCTGGTACTTTTGTATCCCTTCTGGCCAAGTTGTTACTTTCCTCAAAGGGTGTGCTGAGGGTGTTGCATGGCTCCCCTCTCTCAAGATGCTCATAAAGTGTTCAGTACCTGCCACTACCGGTCTCACTTTCCACTTTTCACGTGATTCCAAATTTAAAAATGAGATCTTCAACACGTTGTCCAGCTTTAGGGCCCGCCAGAAGTCTCAAGGAAAGGACATAGCTGACGTCCTCCTCCTCCAGCTGTTGCTCCTTGAGATTTCAGAGGGAGCTCACCAATGATTAATTTACATGTGTGAGAATAATAGATCCCTCATGGAATCTCTCCCAGCGTTGGAAACCTTTGTCAAGCCACGCGAGTATCCCCCTGCTACCTTTGAGGACTATAAATCCTTTGTACACTTTCTAAGGAGACCTCACTACAGATTAGTACTTGCGCCTGTTTCAAGAGCGAGCATCAAGGTTGGAATATCTTGAACAGTTGAAAATGGCCCTTCTCCGCAAGTCCCTAGATAATACTGATGCTTCCCTTGGCATAAGGGATAACCCTCCCCCTCCTTACCTGGGACTTGCTTCATCCTTGCATCCCTGTTGTCTATCAGCCTCTGTGCCACCAAGCCTAATTGTATTACTGAACTTCAGATCCTAGAACTTGATGACTCCATCACTGTGGGGAACCAACATGTTTCTGATCCAGTGGTGATATATCCAGCTGAGACACTGGACGTTATGGACACTTCCAACCTGATTCTAAAATGCTCTACTTCCATACTCTCCCAGTACCGCTTGAAACCAGCAGTGAGCTCTTGCTGGAAGGTGAGACTGAAATCTCCATCATAGGTGGGGGTTCCCTCACTACTGGCCCTGCACCGCCGCGCTCCACGGAGTACCCCTCACTTTTGTCCTCAAAAGTAGAGGGGGTTAGTAAGTCTAACCCTAATTGATTCAGAAAATTTACTTTCTCCAGGGTACGGAACTGCCGTTGCCATTTTGGAACATATGCCTTCTGTCCAACCTGTCATCCCAGCTGTCACAGTTGAACAACTCTTTCCTATCACTTCAGAATCAACTCTTGTGGTGTACTCCATCCATAAACGAGTAGAGATCCATGAGAGGATGATTGAAGAAGAGATAGCCGTGGCTGACCCCACCAAAAGCTTGGCTGTCCTGACTGGTGTAGTCTCATGTGATAAAGATCTTCCTCCCGCCGAACATAGAGCATTAAGCTATCCTACACCTTTTAAGTCCCGTGGACAACTTTATGCAATGTTAAGTCATATGGGGAAAGATTTCAGGGGATACTCCACATTATACGCCGCCCTTTGGGCTTGGAGCTATTTTTCATCCCTTGGCTCCGAGGGATATAAACCTCCTCTGCTTTCTTCTTGTTCATGGATAATTTTTCTTCTTCAGGGAAGAGCTTCCAAGCACTCGCTTTGGCGGACACTAGTGTAACTGAAAACTTCATCCGCCAAGAGTTGGCAGATGCCCTGGAGCTACCCTGGGAGTTGGTCAGTTTGTGAAGGGCGGTGCATCTCAAACCATTCCAAGTTATCGTGTGTTAACACCTGTTCCTTTCATTTCAGGTGATGGTTACTTTTTTAAGAGCTTCTTCTCAATAAAGAACCTCCTATACCCTGTTATTTTAGAGGTTGTCTGGTGGCACCGATTTGACATCGCCACTAACCTCATGGACTCTACCATGCATGCACAATTTCCTGGTGTAGTCACGGTTACCATCCCTTGCTTAGATGAAAGCGCCACGGTGCTCCCCAGAAGGTGGTGCCCCTCTCCTAAGTTGGGCCTAGCCTCTATTCAACCTACGGACGCCCTGACCCCAACACTTACTCTTCCAGAATGCATCCGTGGATATTCTGATCTGTTTAATCCACAAAAGCCCGCCCACTCCCTGAGCACACCAAATTTGACTTTGAGTTTAATTTGCTCGTGGATCTCATCAAGATATCCTCTCCAATTTACCCTTGTCCCTGAGGGGTATGCTGCCTTGGACGCTTGGGCAGATGACATGCTCTCTAAGGGTCAAATCTTAAATAATTCTCACCTGTGTGCTCCCCCATACTGTTTGTAGAGAAGTCTGATGGCTCACTTCGTCCCTGCGTTGATTATGGCAATCTGAACAATGTAACAGTGCGTGAACCCCATCCGCTCCCTCTGGAGCAAAAGATTGCCCGCTATGTGGAGAAGGCTAGGGTGTTCAGAAAGCTTGACTGTATCAACGCTTTTAACCAGATCCGCATTAAAGAAGGACAGAAGTGGTTGACCGCTTTTCACACTCGGAAAGGTATCTACCAGTTCAGGGTTATGCCATTCGGTTTGAAGAACGCTCCCGCCTGCTTTCAGAGGCTCATTGATGCTGTCTTGGGAGACCTTATGGTACTTGCGCGATTGCATACATGGACGACATATTGGTCTTTTCCCCAGATGCAGAATCTCATGCCCACCACCTTGTGTCTGTCATGGAGAGACTTTCACAGGCAAACCTTACAATTAAGGCTAGCAAGTGTGAGTTCTTATAACCGCAGTCGAGTTCTTAGGAAACATTATCTTCTCCCATGGTCACATGATTGCCCCAGATAAGGAAGAAGCTATCCGTGATTGGGTTACCCCTCATCTCTCATGGAGTTACGCAGCTTCCCTGGGACATGCAACTTCCTCAAGAAGTTCACCCCCCAGCTCTCAGAAGTTGCCGCCCCTCTCTACACCGCTTCAGGGAAGAAGATTTTAGTTGGACCAATGAATGCAACGCTGCATTCCACGCCGTCAAGTCCATATTATTGTCCAGCCCAGTGTTGGTACATGCAGACCCCAGCCGCCCCTTTATTGTCGCCACTAATGCTTCCAACTTTGCGGTGGGAGCTGCTCTGCTACAATAGGGGAGGATGAAGTGGAACGTCCTGTTGCTTACTTTTCTAAGAAATGACCCTGCGCAGCTCAACTATGCAATAAATGATAAGGAACTCCTTGTAGTTGTTGAGGCAGTACAACACTGGCGCCACCATTTTCATGGATCTAAGTGGCCATTTACTGTCCGTACTGACCACAAAGCATTGATGTACTACCGTGCCCCCCTGAAGCTATCCCCTCGCCAGTCCCAGTGGTTAAACCCTGTCAGTGTTTGACTTCCAATATAACTTCATTAAGGGCGCCCAAAACATGTTACCTGATGTTGTATCCTGGACCCTGCCCTAGCACCTGACCCAGCACTAGTTGACGCCCAAAATACTAGGTGTTGATTAAGTCAGAACAAGTGAAGGAGATCCCACTGTCCAACCCCCGCTTTGCTTATGATGGAACATTTGGAAGGTGACGCTGACACCACTGCCCGTGTTAGGTTGTCCCAACTTCTGTAAGCTGACTATGGTAAGTTTAAACAGGCCTGCCATAGAAATGGAGAATCCCTGGACAAAGGCTACCAGTTGATGGATGGGGTCATCCTCCATCAAGACAAGTGGTGGGTACCTCCTGGACCCCTGCGTAAAGAAGTGATCCGTGAAGCTCATGACCCTCTAACTGCTGGCCACCCTGGCAAGGACAAGACTCTTAAGTTGGTCCGCCGCTCCTACAGTTGCAAAGGTATTGCCACAGATTTGGCAAAATTCACAATGTCCTGCTTGATGTGCAACCGGTCAAAGCCAAGCCTCCTGAAGAGTGCTTGATTGCTTGTTCCCCCAAGCTGCTGAGGGCCCTTGGACATCAGTGTCTTTTGATTTTATTGTGGAACTTTCCTTGTCCTAGAATTATGATGCAGTAATGGTTGTGGTGGACCATTTCACAAAGATGGCCCACATCATCCCCTGAAACACCACCATTACTTCAGTTGAGACAGCCCGCCTCTTTGTAGATCACATCTTTTGCTTACATGGTCTCCCCAAGGAAATTATCAGTGATCAGGGCCCACAATTTACCGCTCAGTTCTGGTAAGCCCTTCTTTCCATCCTCAGCATCCGCCCCTGCCGCTTACAGCCTTCCACCCCCAGTCAGATGGACAGATGGAGAGGGTGAACCAAGGTTTGGAGAAATTCTTGCGTAGTTATTCCAATGCTGAGCAGAACAATTGGTCTTCTCACCTCCCACTGGCGCAATTCGCTTATGATAACCTTACCCATGCCTCTACAGGCACTTCTCCCTACTTTGCAAACTATGGTTACAACCCCAGCTTCAACCTAAGTCCGCGGATTGAGTCCACCGTCGTTGCTGCCAATGAGCGCGTTAAAGAGCTCAGGGACATACATCAGGAAGTGAAGGACCATCTCGTTGATGCTGTGAAGATCTACAAAGCATATGCTGATCAGAAGCGCCGTGAAGGACCTGAGTATAAGCCTGGTGACTTGGTCATGGTCAACGCCAAGAATCTCCACCTAAAGCAACCTTGTGTCATGGAAATGGCAGAAGAAGTTTAGACTGGACTGCCAGTCAGGATGCGTGAGCACCCAAAAAGCAAGCCAGAATTCCTGGGACATTGCTGACTGTGCGACTTGATATGGAGCTGGGAAGTGTGATACAACGAAGTGGTGGCATAGCAGCAGGATAAGGAGTATCCCAATGGTGAACCACACTGAACCCATCCCCAACTATGCGGTTCCCACTGCATGTGGTGGGATTGCTGGGATAGTCTCGACGAGATTTTTGGCTTGAGTGGCCAACTCATTGGGGGCAATATGGAGATTGATTCTCTCTTTCCATTGTTGTACATAGGGCCATAAGATCCCCATGTATTAATATCAGAAATTAGCAAGAGCGGGGTTGTAGGACCAAAAGTATCAGACTCGCTGGGCCCAATCGGCGATAGAGGGAGCCATCGTGATCAAAAGAATTGGTAATGCATACTAGAGTGTGGGGCGACAGACCACTAGGGAAATGCCATCTGGGATGCGGTTTAAGAGGGAAAATAAACAAATAAAATTTTCTTTTTTGTAAAATTTTATTGGGAAAGGAAAGTAAGAAAATTGACTACAATTTTCTCAGTGCCATGCAACTGATTAAATAGTGGTCAATTGGGTAGTGACAGGGTGGGGTCGGGGCCCAACAAATTTGACCTGACTAGTGCATTGTTTGGGAATGGGGGGCTTATTCTTTGAGAACTGACATCAAAAAATTCAGCAGTGGGCCGAGTCTCTGTCAGTTCAAACTCAAACGTCCAAACCAGGGCTTGACCATGTTTCCAACAATTAGCATGATAGTGTTTGGCCCGAAGTGCAATGGGAATCCCCCAAGGCCATCCCTTATAGGGATGGGTCCATTTGGTTGGGAACAGGTTTGGGACAGCCAACCCACCCACGCTCGGTCATTTAACCGTTCATTTGGTCAAGAGCGGCATATCAAATGCATCACCCAAATTATTATCTGAGGGCTTTAAACTTATGTTAATAGCGCTTGATATTAGTTCAACTGGTCTGGAGATTGAATTGGAACTGTTAGGCGATCTGGCCAATATCTCATCCTTTGTGCTTTTACAGCCATTCGAATTTTTTGCATCAGCCAGATTGCCAGCTGAATTAAATCTGACCAATTTCAAATTGATAAAATTGGCGCAGATTTTGCTAATTCCCTTCAACAGTTCTTCTGAGGTAAGTGAGGGTATTGGGGTGAAATCCAAAGCGGATGAGCTGTTACCCATCACTCATCTAATACATGAGCGAGGTCGCCCTGAGTGATGAGGGGTACCGCCATCCTCTTTGGTATCTTCATATTTGGGAATGGGAAGATGGAGCGATCGAGAGCCAAAGGACGTTCCCCAAGACTTACACCTTGCTGCAAGTTAGGTCCTAAGCGTGTTGGACCCTTCAAGGTCCTCAATTAAGTTGGCCCATCATCTTATCAGGTTGACTTACCCCCCTCAATTAAAGTGTTCAGCACCTTACATGAATGCCTCCTGACCCCTTCAATGGTCCCATGCCACCTCTCCCAGATCCTGTCATAGTGGATGGTGAACCCCAATATGAGATTGATGCCATTCTTACTTCTCGCCTATCCTGACGCCACCTGCAATACTTGGTGTCCTGGAAAGGATATGATGAGACAGAGAACAGTTGGGTATCTTATTGGGACATGACCAATGCTCAGGACCTAATTCATGACTTCCACTCTAGATTTCTAAGCCGCAGGACCTGCCACCCAAGCCTCTTTAGCTGACATGAAGCTACCCACTCCCCACAAGAACTTTGCCTTGGCCAATGTCCCATCAGGTGGTGTAGAACCCCATCCAAGAGTGGAGGGTGATGTCACAGCATGTGACATATTTCATGGAATTAACCGCCCTTATAAAGCTAAGTCTAACAAGCCCTTGGGGCAGAGACCAGAACCCCTAAGGGTCACCGATGACCTATCTAAGGTCATTGACAAAAAATGGGTTTAGGCTTTGCCAGCCAGGACTTAAGAAAACGGCTTATTTGAGGCAAAAACCCAGGCGGGAATTAAACTTAACACCCAGAAAATCACAAGATATGAGGTTACGAATCCTGCCCAAGTTTAAGAATTTTGATTTTTTTGAAAGATGACGAATTTGTAGCTCATATCAGATTTCAATAACCTATGGAATTTTCATGAAGCAACCCCCTATAAAAAAATTCCCAAGATGAGAAAGACTTTGAATTTCTCATATACACTGATTATTTTAATAAAGTTTAGTATTTTGGGTACATTTCCTGTAATTTGGTTATTTTCAACAAAAGGTATACCTCTCCAAAGATCTGTGATAGCTGTAGTTTGTTTTCTGCTCTGATTTGCACCCCCTGCTGTACATGAGCCCTCCACCCACTCGGCCATCTATTCTGCCAGCTCCACCTCCTCCTATTTTTCTGGCCTTTGCCTTGGATTTTATGACACCCTTCCCAACTCTCAGGGCCTCTTGTCACTTATGGTTGTGGCCAGTTTGATGTGCGTTTTGCTCCAAAGATTTATTTGGAAGCATAATACTGACCGTTTAGGACGTCTCTTCATTTTGTTGGGTCACTTGGTCTTGTTGTATCACCTTTGGCCTGTGTCTTTACCTCCACCGACCTCCTGCGCTCCAGTTTCCCTGACAAAACACTTTCCAAAGAAATTCATGATTCAACAAAACATACGCCTTCTCTTGATCAAGAAATGGTATCCGCCCCCTCTGGTCATACTTTTTACTTGTTGTCAGGATTTTAAACAGATGATTTTCTCCAATAGTATCTGAATTAGGGGTTTAATTAGTCGGGCATAATTTCCAGATAATCATCTAGTTTAATATTTTTTAATGTTATATTTGATTGAGTTTAGGTTTAACAGAAGCTGCATTCACTGCCAAAATGCCATCCGAAGATTGTCATGGGAGTTTCCAGTGGAAAGCTGATGAATCCACTACAAATCATCTAAGAATGGTTCCGTCATCTAATTCAGAGCACCGGCGACTCATGCCAAGGATGCTTAAAGTCTTATTTATATAGATTTATATATGATCAACCAGCGACTTATGCTGAGGATAGATTGACCTAATTTAATATTTGGTGATCAGATGAGCATATCTGGAGGGAATCTCTCTATGAGTATGAATGATTAAAGTTTACAATTTAATAGAGGTTTGGAATCAAGAGGCTGATGGGTTTTTTAGTAGTTGATTGGCCAAAGAGCACTTGGGCGCAGTAGCCCTGGAATTAGTATAAGTGTTCTTTTATTCCCTCCTAATAAACATCTCTCATTTGCCAACTTACCTGTTTGTTTGAAGTAGCTTAGTGCAACTAGAATGGGGAAAGTGGTGTAGGAGATCCCCAATAGGTGCGGGTGATCATGCCTTGAGTGGCTAGCGCTGCCAGCTCCCATGCCTCCTCTCTATGAGGAACCAGTGGGAACCTGGCCAGTTGGCTACCAGCGGATGAGCTGCATAGCCACCAACCCCAGCGGGGTGCAGCGCGGGAGGTGCCATAGCCACCCAAGAGGGGGATGGACTTGTGTGGCATGCTCAGATGGGTTGGTGAAGGGTCACGAGGTTGGGGCAGCGCAGAAGTGCCTGAGCCGCCCAGGTAGGGGGCAGGATTGCCAGGGCACACGCTGAGGACGCCTGGGCTAAAGGCGAAGCCATTGGTAAGTAGTTGGTGGGTTGGATGCAGGAATTATAGGGGTTGGTACGCCAATGAAGGCGAAACAGCAAAGGTCCACCAGTCTTCATACTGGTTGGCCTGACACACTAGCGGAGCCCAAGGTTGATTTCGCAACACTTGTCCATTCTTCTATCAGGTGAAGCAACATCTAATTGTCAGTAAATGAACTTCCTGGGATAAACCCTTTCTGTTCTTTCTCAACAACGTCCGCCGCAGCCCCTTTGTTAATTGTTTAGATTTTATGTAAGATTTTTAGTCAACATCAAGTAGAGTCAAAGGCTAATAATTCCCCATTAGGGTAGGATTGCCCTTCTTACACAACATCACCACCACGCCTTTTGAAAACGCCGGCTCAATAGTACCAGAGACTAGGCGTTGATTGTTAAAGTTCAGTAAGCACCTCAGAAAATGAGCACAAAACAACTTGTAGAGCTCAAGGATCAACCCATTTTCCCCAGGAGCCTTACCATTCTTTACATTGTGGATGGCGTCTGACACCTCTGACTTGTGGATCTTGCTACATAACAGCTTCTGAATATCCATCAGCAGTATCGCCAGTCCGCTTGTAATGTAATTTAACTGCCTCTGGGTCATTCTCTAATGAGCCATAAAGGTCCTCATAGTAAGATGCGGCCAACTCAGCCATGTGAGCTGCATCCTTTACCTCAACTCCCTAATCACAAAGTGAAAAGATCTTGCTGAGGGTCTGAAAGCCCTTACTGCATTGTAAAGTAAGGCCACATTGCCATTAGAATACTCATCCCACCTAGACTTCCTTTTTTGAAGCGTCCACCAAGAAGGCTCCCATCAACTTTGCATACAATTCAGTCTTGCCCATGTAGACTGATGCCCCATGACCGCAGACTTCTTTTTTTATTTAACTGAGATAAGCTGACCAGGGGACAGACATTACCGAATATATGTGAAACTAAGAGAATAACTAACAAATATAAAAATTGGGCACCCCAGGGTACTCAATTACCCCTGTTGCCAGCGGGACTGCCAGGTATGGGGGTTGGTGCACTACTCTGAGGGGGTTTCCCCTGCTATGGAGCAGGTGTGAAGGAAAGGTTCCGTGTGGAGGAACCAGAGTGGGAATCATGATTCTATGAGCGCTTTTTGTCTTGGTCTCATATATCCATAGATCCAGGCTTGGAAGTGCTCTAGTAAGTGGACATGGAATCTGTTAATAATCCCATGAATGGTTGGGACCATGCCCTTGAACGCATCTAATACAATTGTGTGTATTGTCCACATTGCAATGGGTATTATTAGGGAGTGGAGGGTAGATGGGATTGGTGACTCAATCTGGAGTGCGAAGATACTTTTTGATAATAAGAATTACTGTTCGTTTTGAATCTTGAGCAGGCGTGCGACTTCCTTCCATATAGCTTTGGTTGGGGGGCATGTTTCTAGGCGGTGATATAGGGATCCCTCCCTCCACATACTGCACATGTTTTGTGGAGGGAGTTGGAGCGGTCCGCTGTCCTATAGGTCCTTCTCAAACAGCGCCAGGCGTTTGCTCTTATCCTTGGTTGTAGGAGTGGGTGGTGTGTCATTTTCCACATTGCTTTCTGTGTGGTTAAATCATAGGAATGTCCAGCATATCTAGGTATTCTATCCTAGCTATGTTTGGGGTTGTTATGAGCATATCCCTCTGGGGGTGGTTTTCTGGGTTTCTTAATTTGAATTGGGGGCTGGATCGTCCCCTTCCCTGTATAGTACCCATTTTCTCTATGGTCCATCCCATATGGCGGATAGTTCGGAGGATATGTTTGAAATGAGGGGAGGTTCCATGCGGACCCTGTTGCAGTAGGGTGCTTGGCAAGGTATGAAAGTAGTCTGGGTGGACTATGTGGGTTGGTTAATTTGAGCGCCTGTGCAAAGTTAATCCTTGCTGCTCTGGACCAATGTTGTTGCGGGAGGTCTGGAGCAAGGATTTCCTTTATCCAGGTACCTAGATGTGATTGGCATGGCTCTCAAAATCTATTAGTCCCATGACTCCACTTGAGCGTGGGCCAAATAGTGTTTCCATCCGTATAGGAGGGTGAGAGCCAGGCCACAGCCAGCCCTGGATAAGCGCGCGAATTGAGGTTTATAAAGGTAGGTGAGAAGGCTATTGCATGGGCCTGGTACCACAGTATTGGGAGGATGAGCGAGTTAGCAACTGTAACTCGTCCTGTTAGTCCTGAGGTTCTCCCCTTGAGGGAGGTTACGCGTTTGGATACCCGTTGTAACAGGTTACTTTCCATTGTCTCATTAGCATATCCCCCTGATTCTAGCCAGATTCCAAGGTGTCAGACAGGAGTGGTGGTGGGAGGTGTTGCAAAGGGTAAAATAATTGGGTTTTTTCTTCGAGTGTTGGTATGAGGTTCTGATGTTGTGGCCCAATTGTTTGTGTATTTGCCTAAGAGGATGATTTCTGTCTTCCTTTTGTTGAGTGATGCATTGCTCACCTTGGAGTATTCCTCTAGAGTGTGTTCCAGCTGTCAGGCATCTTCATTGTTTGCTATACCTGCTACGCAGTCATCTGCAAAGGCCAGTATCTTGACTGTTGGTTGTCCTTGTGCGGTTATCCCCATGAGACGTGAGTCAGTTACTTGGAGGAGCGGGTCAAAGCTGAAATTGTATAGCAGTGGGCTGAGGGGATCCCCTTGTTTGAGCCCTCTGTGTGGTTTGATATTGTTTGTTAGGAATCCAGGGCCGCATACAGCCATGGTTGCAGATTCTGTTAGGAGCATCGTCCATTTTTATGAATCTTGGTGGGAGTTTGAAGGCATGTAGACATTCTTTTAGGTATGACCAGCTAACACGGTCATACGCCTTTTCCTGATCCAAGAAGACCAGGGCACCAGTTGCTTTGGATTGGCAAATGTTTGCAACAGGGTGTATGTTGTTCCAGATTGAACGCCCTGATATAAACCCAAACTGGTTGGGTGATAGGACGTCAGATGCAATTGCGCCTAATCTAGCTGCTAGAATTTTTGTTAGAATTTTTGTGTCAGTGTTGGAGAGTGCAATTGGGCGCCAGTTGGCCAGGTCCAACTTGTCACCCTTTTTATACAAGGTTATAACGTAGGATTCATGGCCTCCTGGTAGTAGGCGTGTTTCCAACAAACTCTGGTTCATTGACGCTAATAGTAAGGGGGCGATTTGTTGAAAATATTTTTTGTAAAATTCGTAGGGTATCCCATCAGGCCATGGTCATTTCCTACGTGGTGCACCGCGAATTGTCTCACAAAGCTCCTCCTGTGTAATTAGGGATAGTATATCATAATTTGGTGGTGTACTTTGTATCTTGGCAGTTTGAATAAATTCTTTAATTTTTTGTGGATCTGTTGGCATATTGCGATATAATTTGGTGTAATAGCGGTGTACTTCCGCCTTGACCTCCTCAGGGTCAGTTGCCACGGTGCCATTGGTCTTGTGGACCTGTGTGCATGGGCTGGTTTCTGCAGGAGTGGAATTGGTAAAAGTATGTCGAACAGGTTTTGCCTTCCTTTATGAACTTACCTTTGTTTGATACTTTGATTCTGTGTTGGTGTTCAAAGATGGGATTGTTAAGTTGGGCTGAAATTTCTGCCCATTTGCGTCCCCAATTAGGGCTATAGCCAGATCTTGGAGTATTTATTTCCAGGTGGTCTAGTTCTGCCAAGGTACGCTTGATTGTGGCTGTGTCCGCGGTGTACTTGCATGATGCAATATGTCAGGTTTTGTTGATTAAATCTTTTTTGAAATTTTCCCATGTTCTGATGGGATCTGAAGTGAATGGGGCTGTGAATTTTGGGTTTGTAGCCTTGTTTTCAACCCAGTCAGATATCTCAGGCAATCTTATATTTTCTGGGTGAAGCTTTCTCCAAGGCGACACCTGTGTGTGGGATTGGGTTGGTGCTAACTGCACCGTAACTAATTGGTGATCAGAAAAATTGATCTTTTTTGTTGTAAATTTGGAGATTCTTGAGTGGTGGGATTGTGGGATGAGGATGTGGTCAATACAACTCATTGATATGAGCAGCCCCTCACGTATGTTGGGTCTTGTCATATGGGGAAGGATTGGTGAATTGGGAGGAAGAGCATCCTGTAAGCCAAGAGATGCCTTCATTGTGCGATATTCAATGTGTCCAGGTGGGTATCCCCTGGGATTAGGACATCGATCTGTATTGGGGTTATCCCAGCAGTTGAAATCGCCTAACATGATGATATATGGTGGGTAGGGTGAGAGCAGAAATTTTTTCAAAAAAAAAATTTATCTCAGTTGCAGTGCACAGTGCATAGATACATGCTAACAAAATTATTTCATCTTGGCATGTGATTGTTGCTACCAGGACTTGACCGTGCAAGTGTGATGATGAATTTGTAATTTTAAATTTTTTGTTGTTTTGGACTATCACCCCACAGTGAGATGTCCATACTGATTGTGATGGTGCGACCCTGGTTGACCAGGATTCTTCTTCCCCTTGTAGGCAGTGGGTTTATGGATGGCAAAGATGTCTACAAGAGGTTTTCGCAGGAATGCCAGCTTTTTGGCTTGAGACATATGAGCCCTGGCTCCCGCGATATTTAACATCCCTATTGACACTGAGGTGCCCGTGGCGCCTCAGGAGCGGTTGGGAGGAACCTCTGGTCCTATCCCACCGCGGCTAATTTTGGCCATGCTCCACATCTGTACTCCAACTCTTTCACTGCAATTGTTGGTTCCCTTGATCTGACCCAATGATTCAAGGAAATTGCGGTTTTTTGCATTTGCATCAACTTTTCCTGCACAGGTCTCATGTTGATTTGATGCGGGTTGTTGATTGTATTTTATATTTTTGAGGTTCAACTTTGTTGCTTGTGCACCGCATATTCACCCAAATTGCGGTTGCATTGTTCCTCAGTATGTGCATGACTGATGACGCTTTATGGCTCAGTCTGGTTACTGTGAAAATTTTCAACCTGGGCATATTGTTCTGATTATTTGGTTTAGTGAATATCTGAAATATCCTCCTGAATTTGTCCGTGGTTAATGGTGGATTCCGCATGTGCCACCGCTTCAGCTGCTTCTCTCTTGCGGGCTTTTTGTGCTGCTTTACGCTGTTTACTTGGTACTGGGTCCACGATGGAGTATAGTCCATCTTCACCCCAGTGGAATGGGTGGTGGCCATCAGTCATTTTGTTGAAGTTTTTATTAGCTTCATCCATAGCTTCTTCACAAAAATCATTTTCCATTAAGCCCTCTTTTACAGGGCATTCATATTCCTTGTGGCCCAGTGAGCCACAGTGGTTGCAAATGGGTGGTGCGCGTTCCGGTGTAACTTGAATGCAGCTGACTGGCCCCCATCTGTGAAGTGAAATTCTGCTGCATGAGGAATTCTGGATAAAACTCTTCCACTTCTGGGAAGGGTTGATTACAGCGATAGCTTTGCCCGTGCATAGGTCGGGCATTAAGCAAAATCGCTGTAATTCAAGTTGTTGGATTTCTCTGTAGGCCACAAGACCTTGCAGAGCTCCTCCTCGATTACCTTATGAGGAAGGTTGGTAGGGAGTGAGTCAAAGGAGATGAACAAAGTTTTTGCTTTGTTTCATCTGCGCGCAGTGCACATAATTTTTTTGCCCTCAGGAGGGAAATTTCCACACAGATTTTTGCTGCAGAATCGGCTTCATCAGCTGTTTCAAACCAATATTGATTCAGCCACAGCCCATGTTGTTGGTGGCTACGTACACCGCGTGTGAGGGAAAAGTGAGGGCTGTGCCTCACATGCTTTCTCCCACAGGATCAGTGACTCATCCCCAAGGAAGAGTCTGATCCTGTGTTCCACCTTTGACAAAGGTTGGTTGAATTGAATGTACATGTATTGCGCATGCTTTACAGTGAATACCATAAACCCAGACGGTGTCTGAGTTTGCAATTTTTTTATGGCTTGGGTTCTTGGTCCCCCTCCAGGGTGTTTCTTGCCCTTAGTTGCACCGTTAAGCGTGTATCACTTGCCGCGACGCTTGCCCATGTTGTATTATTTTTGTTATTAAAGTCGCCCATCTTTCCTGTGTGATTATCCAAATTTGCTGTTTGAATCGAATTGTAGTAACTAAAGTGATTGTTATGAGAAAGAAAAGCTGACCGCAGACTTCTTTAAGGTACATTTTGAAAATTTCCACTGTTTTGTACTTCAAAGCATCTCCTTTAGCTGCCTCTCAAAGATTTTACATGACTTCTTGAGATTATACATCATCTGCAACTATTTTACTGGTGCATCTGGCTTCCCTACAATCTGGCTTCTGTTCATCTCACCTTCTTCCTTATGAAATCCTGCAGTGAAGACTACTTTATGATTTCAGGGCTCAGTCTCCAGATCCCTTTTCCTGCAGAAGCAACATGATGGTCATTTATCCAAATTTTTAGGAGTCAGTGGTTCAAAGCACATGGATTATGATTCTGAAGGATCAACTTGCAGTGACTCTGGAGAGGCTGGGGCACTGACACAAGGTCAATGCGGGAGAGGTGGCCCCCTTAAACGTGAGTCTACCCAGTCTCCCCTTCCTCACCACAGTCTGCTTTCCACACATCCAGCAGGCCAAGTACAATAATTAAACTGGAAAACTCGTTGGCTCCAGGATCAGAGCTCCAGTTGCATGATACCTCAACCCTGTCATCCCTAAAGCAGACACAGTTCGAGTCTTCACCCAACACTACTGACCCCTGATGAGCAATACGTAACTGAAACTAGCACACTGGGCCATAAGATCCCCATGTATTAATATCAGAAATTAGCAAGAGTTAGTTGTAGGACCAAAGTATCAGACTCGCTGGGCCCAATCGGCGATAGAGGGAGCCATCGTGATCAAAAGAATTGGTAATGCATACTAGAGTGTGGGGCGACAGACCACTAGGGAAATGCCATCTGGGATGCGGTTTAAGAGGAAAATAAACAAATAAAATTTCTTTTGTAAAATTTATTGGGAAAGGAAAGTATTTTCTCAGTGCCATGCAACTGATTAAATAGTGGTCAATTGGGTAGTGACAGGGGTGGGGTCGGGGCCCAACAAATTTGACCTGACTAGTGCATTGTTTGGGAATGGGGGGGCTTATTCTTTGAGAACTGACATCAAAAAATTCAGCAGTGGGCCGAGTCTCTGTCAGTTCAAACTCAAACGTCCAAACCAGGGCTTGACCATGTTTCCAACAATTAGCATGATAGTGTTTGGCCCGAAGTGCAATGGGAATCCCCCAAGGCCATCCCTTATAGGGATGGGTCCATTTGGTTGGGAACAGGTTTGGGACAGCCAACCCACCCACGCTCGGTCATTTAACCGTTCATTTGGTCAAGAGCGGCATATCAAATGCATCACCCAAATTATTATCTGAGGGCTTTAAACTTATGTTAATAGCGCTTGATATTAGTTCAACTGGTCTGGAGATTGAATTGGAACTGTTAGGCGATCTGGCCAATATCTCATCCTTTGTGCTTTTACAGCCATTCGAATTTTTTGCATCAGCCAGATTGCCAGTTGAATTAAATCTGACCAATTTCAAATTGATAAAATTGGCGCAGATTTTGCTAATTCCCTTCAACAGTTCTTCTGAGGTAAGTGAGGGTATTGGGGGTGAAATCCAAAGCGGATGAGCTGTTACCCATCACTCATCTAATACATGAGCGAGGTCGCCCTGAGTGATGAGGGGTACCGCCATCCTCTTTGGTATCTTCATATTTGGGAATGGGAAGATGGAGCGATCGAGAGCCAAAGGACGTTCCCCAAGACTTACACCTTGCTGCAAGTTAGGTCCTAAGCGTGTTGGACCCTTCAAGGTCCTCAATTAAGTTGGCCCATCATCTTATCAGGTTGACTTACCCCCTCAATTAAAGTGTTCAGCACCTTACATGAATGCCTCCTGACCCCCTTCAATGGTCCCATGCCACCTCTCCCAGATCCTGTCATAGTGGATGGTGAACCCCAATATGAGATTGATGCCATTCTTACTTCTCGCCTATCCTGACGCCACCTGCAATACTTGGTGTCCTGGAAAGGATATGATGAGACAGAGAACAGTTGGGTATCTTATTGGGACATGACCAATGCTCAGGACCTAATTCATGACTTCCACTCTAGATTTCTAAGCCGCAGGACCTGCCACCCAAGCCTCTTTAGCTGACATGAAGCTACCCACTCCCCACAAGAACTTTGCCTTGGCCAATGTCCCATCAGGTGGTGTAGAACCCCATCCAAGAGTGGAGGGTGATGTCACAGCATGTGACATATTTCATGGAATTAACCGCCCTTATAAAGCTAAGTCTAACAAGCCCTTGGGGCAGAGACCAGAACCCCTAAGGGTCACCGATGACCTATCTAAGGTCATTGACAAAAAATGGGTTTAGGCTTTGCCAGCCAGGACTTAAGAAAACGGCTTATTTGAGGCAAAAACCCAGGCGGGAATTAAACTTAACACCCAGAAAATCACAAGATATGAGGTTACGAATCCTGCCCAAGTTTAAGAATTTTGATTTTTTTGAAAGATGACGAATTTGTAGCTCATATCAGATTTCAATAACCTATGGAATTTTCATGAAGCAACCCCCTATAAAAAAATTCCCAAGATGAGAAAGACTTTGAATTTCTCATATACACTGATTATTTTAATAAAGTTTAGTATTTTGGGTACATTTCCTGTAATTTGGTTATTTTCAACAAAAAGGTATACCTCTCCAAAGATCTGTGATAGCTGTAGTTTGTTTTCTGCTCTGATTTGCACCCCCTGCTGTACATGAGCCCTCCACCCACTCGGCCATCTATTCTGCCAGCTCCACCTCCTCCTATTTTTCTGGCCTTTGCCTTGGATTTTATGACACCCTTCCCAACTCTCAGGGCCTCTTGTCACTTATGGTTGTGGCCAGTTTGATGTGCGTTTTGCTCCAAAGATTTATTTGGAAGCATAATACTGACCGTTTAGGACGTCTCTTCATTTTGTTGGGTCACTTGGTCTTGTTGTATCACCTTTGGCCTGTGTCTTTACCTCCACCGACCTCCTGCGCTCCAGTTTCCCTGACAAAACACTTTCCAAAGAAATTCATGATTCAACAAAACATACGCCTTCTCTTGATCAAGAAATGGTATCCGCCCCCTCTGGTCATACTTTTTACTTGTTGTCAGGATTTTAAACAGATGATTTTCTCCAATAGTATCTGAATTAGGGGTTTAATTAGTCGGGCATAATTTCCAGATAATCATCTAGTTTAATATTTTTTTAATGTTATATTTGATTGAGTTTAGGTTTAACAGAAGCTGCATTCACTGCCAAAATGCCATCCGAAGATTGTCATGGGAGTTTCCAGTGGAAAGCTGATGAATCCACTACAAATCATCTAAGAATGGTTCCGTCATCTAATTCAGAGCACCGGCGACTCATGCCAAGGATGCTTAAAGTCTTATTTATATAGATTTATATATGATCAACCAGCGACTTATGCTGAGGATAGATTGACCTAATTTAATATTTGGTGATCAGATGAGCATATCTGGAGGGAATCTCTATGAGTATGAATGATTAAAGTTTACAATTTAATAGAGGTTTGGAATCAAGAGGCTGATGGGTTTTTTAGTAGTTGATTGGCCAAAGAGCACTTGGGCGCAGTAGCCCTGGAATTAGTATAAGTGTTCTTTTATTCCCTCCTAATAAACATCTCTCATTTGCCAACTTACCTGTTTGTTTGAAGTAGCTTAGTGCAACTAGAATGGGGAAAGTGGTGTAGGAGATCCCCAATAGGTGCGGGTGATCATGCCTTGAGTGGCTAGCGCTGCCAGCTCCCATGCCTCCTCTCTATGAGGAACCAGTGGGAACCTGGCCAGTTGGCTACCAGCGGATGAGCTGCATAGCCACCAACCCTAGCGGGGTGCAGCGCGGGAGGTGCCATAGCCACCCAAGAGGGGGGATGGACTTGTGTGGCATGCTCAGATGGGTTGGTGAAGGGTCACGAGGTTGGGGCAGCGCAGAAGTGCCTGAGCCGCCCAGGTAGGGGGCAGGATTGCCAGGGCACACGCTGAGGACGCCTGGGCTAAAGGCGAAGCCATTGGTAAGTAGTTGGTGGGTTGGATGCAGGAATTATAGGGGTTGGTACGCCAATGAAGGCGAAACAGCAAAGGTCCACCAGTCTTCATACTGGTTGGCCTGACACACTAGCGGAGCCCAAGGTTGATTTCGCAACACTTGTCCATTCTTCTATCAGGTGAAGCAACATCTAATTGTCAGTAAATGAACTTCCTGGGATAAACCCTTTCTGTTCTTTCTCAACAACGTCCGCCGCAGCCCCCTTTGTTAATTGTTTAGATTTTATGTAAGATTTTTAGTCAACATCAAGTAGAGTCAAAGGCTAATAATTCCCCATTAGGGTAGGATTGCCCTTCTTACACAACATCACCACCACGCCTTTTGAAAACGCCGGCTCAATAGTACCAGAGACTAGGCGTTGATTGTAAAGTTCAGTAAGCACCTCAGAAAATGAGCACAAAACAACTTGTAGAGCTCAAGGATCAACCCATTTTCCCCAGGAGCCTTACCATTCTTTACATTGTGGATGGCGTCTGACACCTCTGACTTGTGGATCTTGCTACATAACAGCTTCTGAATATCCATCAGCAGTATCGCCAGTCCGCTTGTAATGTAATTTAACTGCCTCTGGGTCATTCTCTAATGAGCCATAAAGGTCCTCATAGTAAGATGCGGCCAACTCAGCCATGTGAGCTGCATCCTTTACCTCAACTCCCTAATCACAAAGTGAAAAGATCTTGCTGAGGGTCTGAAAGCCCTTACTGCATTGTAAAGTAAGGCCACATTGCCATTAGAATACTCATCCCACCTAGACTTCCTTTTTTGAAGCGTCCACCAAGAAGGCTCCCATCAACTTTGCATACAATTCAGTCTTGCCCATGTAGACTGATGCCCCATGACCGCAGACTTCTTTTTTATTTAACTGAGATAAGCTGACCAGGGACAGACATTACCGAATATATGTGAAACTAAGAGAATAACTAACAAATATAAAAATTGGGCACCCCAGGGTACTCAATTACCCCTGTTGCCAGCGGGACTGCCAGGTATGGGGGTTGGTGCACTACTCTGAGGGGGTTTCCCCTGCTATGGAGCAGGCGTGAAGGAAAGGTTCCGTGTGGAGGAACCAGAGTGGGAATCATGATTCTATGAGCGCTTTTTGTCTTGGTCTCATATATCCATAGATCCAGGCTTGGAAGTGCTCTAGTAAGTGGACATGGAATCTGTTAATAATCCCATGAATGGTTGGGACCATGCCCTTGAACGCATCTAATACAATTGTGTGTATTGTCCACATTGCAATGGGTATTATTAGGGAGTGGAGGGTAGATGGGATTGGTGACTCAATCTGGAGTGCGAAGATACTTTTTGATAATAAGAATTACTGTTCGTTTTGAATCTTGAGCAGGCGTGCGACTTCCTTCCATATAGCTTTGGTTGGGGGGCATGTTTCTAGGCGGTGATATAGGGATCCCTCCCCTCCACATACTGCACATGTTTTGTGGAGGGAGTTGGAGCGGTCCGCTGTCCTATAGGTCCTTCTCAAACAGCGCCAGGCGTTTGCTCTTATCCTTGGCTGTAGGAGTGGGTGGTGTGTCATTTTCCACATTGCTTTCTGTGTGGTTAAATCATAGGAATGTCCAGCATATCTAGGTATTCTATCCTAGCTATGTTTGGGGTTGTTGCGAGCATATCCCTCTGGGGGTGGTTTTCTGGGTTTCTTAATTTGAATTGGGGGCTGGGTCGTCCCCTTCCCTGTATAGTACCCATGTTCTCTATGGTCCATCCCATATGGCGGATAGTTCGGAGGATATGTTTGAAATGAGGGGAGGTTCCATGCGGACCTGTTGCAGTAGGGTGCTTGGCAAGGTATGAAAGTAGTCTGGGTGGACTATGTGGGTTAGTTAATTTGAGCGCCTGTGCAAAGTTAGTCCTTGCTGCTCTGGACCAATGTTGTTGCGGGAGGTCTGGAGCAAGGATTTCCTTTATCCAGGTACCTAGGATGTGATTGGCATGGCTCTCAAAATCTATTAGTCCCATGCCTCCGCTTGAGCGTGGGCCAAATAGTGTTTCCATCCGTATAGGAGGGTGAGAGCCAGGCCACAGCCAGCCCTGGATAAGCGCGCGAATTGAGGTTTTAAAGGTAGGTGAGAAGGCTATTGCATGGGCCTGGTACCACAGTATTGGGAGGATGAGCGAGTTAGCAACTGTAACTCGTCCTGTTAGTCCTGAGGTTCTCCCCTTGAGGGAGGTTACGCGTTTGGATACCCGTTGTAACAGGTTACTTTCCATTGTCTCAATAGCATATCCCCCTGATTCTAGCCAGATTCCAAGGTGTCAGACAGGAGTGGTGGTGGGAGGTGTTGCAAAGGGTAAAATAATTGGGTTTTTTCTTCGAGTGTTGGTATGAGGTTCTGATGTTGTGGCCCAATTGTTTGTGTATTTGCCTAAGAGGATGATTTCTGTCTTCCTTTTGTTGAGTGATGCATTGCTCACCTTGGAGTATTCCTCTAGAGTGTGTTCCAGCTGTCGGGCATCTTCATTGTTTGCTATACCTGCTACGCAGTCATCCGCAAAGGCCAGTATCTTGACTGTTGGTTGTCCTTGTGCGGTTATCCCCATGAGGCGTGAGTCAGTTACTTGGAGGAGCGGGTCAAAGCTGAAATTGTATAGCAGTGGGCTGAGGGGATCCCCTTGTTTGAGCCCTCTGTGTGGTTTGATATGGTTTGTTAGGAATCCAGGGCCGCATACAGCCATGGTTGCAGATTCTGTTAGGAGCATCGTCCATTTTTATGAATCTTGGTGGGAGTTTGAAGTCATGTAGACATTCTTTTAGGTATGACCAGCTAACACGGTCATACGCCTTTTCCTGATCCAAGAAGACCAGGGCACCAGTTGCTTTGGATTGGCAAATGTTTGCAACAGGGTGTATGTTGTTCCAGATTGAACGCCCTGATATAAACCCAAACTGGTTGGGTGATAGGACGTCAGATGCAATTGCGCCTAATCTAGCTGCTAGAATTTTTGTTAGAATTTTTGTGTCAGTGTTGGAGAGTGCAATTGGGCGCCAGTTGGCCAGGTCCAACTTGTCACCCTTTTTATACAAGGTTATAACGTAGGATTCATGGCCTCCTGGTAGTAGGCGTGTTTCCAACAAACTCTGGTTCATTGACGCTAATAGTAAGGGGGCGATTTGTTGAAAATATTTTTTGTAAAATTCGTAGGGTATCCCATCAGGCCATGGTCATTTCCTACGTGGTGCACCGCGAATTGTCTCCCAAAGCTCCTCCTGTGTAATTAGGGATAGTATATCATAATTTGGTGGTGTACTTTGTATCTTGGCAGTTTGAATAAATTCTTTAATTTTTTGTGGATCTGTTGGCATATTGCGATATAATTTGGTGTAATAGCGGTGTACTTCCGCCTTGACCTCCTCAGGGTCAGTTGCCACGGTGCCATTGGTCTTGTGGACCTGTGTGCATGCGGGCTGGTTTCTGCAGGAGTGGAATTGGTAAAAAAGTATGTCGAACAGGTTTTGCCTTCCTTTATGAACTTACCTTTGTTTGATACTTTGATTCTGTGTTGGTGTTCAAAGATGGGATTGTTAAGTTGGGCTGAAATTTCTGCCCATTTGCGTCCCCAATTAGGGCTATAGCCAGATCTTGGAGTATTTATTTCCAGGTGGTCTAGTTCTGCCAAGGTACGCTTGATTGTGGCTGTGTCCGCGGTGTACTTGCATGATGCAATATGTCAGGTTTTGTTGATTAAATCTTTTTTGAAATTTTCCCATGTTCTGATGGGATCTGAAGTGAATGGGGCTGTGAATTTTGGGTTTGTAGCCTTGTTTTCAACCCAGTCAGATATCTCAGGCAATCTTATATTTTCTGGGTGAAGCTTTCTCCAAGGCGACACCTGTGTGTGGGATTGGGTTGGTGCTAACTGCACCGTAACTAATTGGTGATCAGAAAAATTGATCTTTTTTGTTGTAAATTTGGAGATTCTTGAGTGGTGGGATTGTGGGATGAGGATGTGGTCAATACAACTCATTGATATGAGCAGCCCCTCACGTATGTTGGGTCTTGTCATATGGGGAAGGATTGGTGAATTGGGAGGAAGAGCATCCTGTAAGCCAAGAGATGCCTTCATTGTGCGATATTCAATGTGTCCAGGTGGGTATCCCCTGGGATTAGGACATCGATCTGTATTGGGGTTATCCCAGCAGTTGAAATCGCCTAACATGATGATATATGGTGGTAGGGTGAGAGCAGAAATTTTTTCAAAAAAAAAATTTATCTCAGTTGCAGTGCACAGTGCATAGATACATGCTAACAAAATTATTTCATCTTGGCATGTGATTGTTGCTACCAGGACTTGACCGTGCAAGTGTGATGATGAATTTGTAATTTAAATTTTTTGTTGTTTTGGACTATCACCCCACAGTGATACATCCATACTGATTGTGATGGTGCGACCCTGGTTGACCAGGATTCTTCTTCCCCTTGTAGGCAGTGGGTTTATCGGATGGCAAAGATGTCTACAAGAGGTTTTCGCAGGAATGCCAGCTTTTTGGCTTGAGACATATGAGCCCTGGCTCCCGCGATATTTAACATCCCTATTGACACTGAGGTGCCCGTGGCGCCTCAGGAGCGGTTGGGAGGAACCTCTGGTCCTATCCCACCGCGGCTCATTTTGGCCATGCTCCACATCTGTACTCCAACTCTTTCACTGCAATTGTTGGTTCCCTTGATCTGACCCAATGATTCAAGGAAATTGCGGTTTTTTGCATTTGCATCAACTTTTCCTGCACAGGTCTCATGTTGATTTGATGCGGGTTGTTGATTGGATTTTATATTTTTGAGGTTCAACTTTGTTGCTTGTGCACCGCATATTCACCCAAATTGCGGTTGCATTGTTCCTCAGTATGTGCATGACTGATGACGCTTTATGGCTCAGTCTGGTTACTGTGAAAATTTTCAACCTGGGCATATTGTTCTGATTATTTGGTTTAGTGAATATCTGAAATATCCTCCTGAATTTGTCCGTGGTTAATGGTGGATTCCGCATGTGCCACCGCTTCAGCTGCTTCTCTCTTGCGGGCTTTTTGTGCTGCTTTACGCTGTTTACTTGGTACTGGGTCCACGATGGAGTATAGTCCATCTTCACCCCAGTGGAATGGGTGGTGGCCATCAGTCATTTTGTTGAAGTTTTTATTAGCTTCATCCATAGCTTCTTCACAAAAATCATTTTCCATTAAGCCCTCTTTTACAGGGTATTCATATTCCTTGTGGCCCAGTGAGCCACAGTGGTTGCAAATGGGTGGTGCGCGTTCCGGTGTAACTTGGAATGCAGCTGACTGGCCCCCATCTGTGAAGTGAAATTCTGCTGCATGAGGAATTCTGGAAAAAACTCTTCCACTTCTGGGAAGGGGTTGATTACAGCGATAGCTTTGCCCGTGCATAGGTCGGGCATTAAGCAAAATCGCTGTAATTCAAGTTGTTGGATTTCTCTGTAGGCCACAAGACCTTTGCAGAGCTCCTCCTCGATTACCTTATGAGGAAGGTTGGTAGGGAGTGAGTCAAAGGAGATGAACAAAGTTTTCGCTTTGTTTCATCTGGTGCGCGCAGTGCACATAATTTTTTTGCCCTCAGGGAGGGAAATTTCCACACAGATTTTTGCTGCAGAATCGGCTTCATCAGCTGTTTCAAAACCAATATTGATTCAGCCACAGCCCATGTTGTTGGTGGCTACGTACACCGCGTGAGGGAAAAGTGAGGGCTGTGCCTCACATGTTTTCTCCCACAGGATCAGTGACTCATCCCCAAGGAAGAGTCTGATCCTGTGTTCCACCTTTGACAAAGGTTGGTTGAATTGAATGTACATGTATTGCGCATGCTTTACAGTAAATACCATAAACCCAGACGGTGTCTGAGTTTGCAATTTTTTTATGGCTTGGGTTCCTGGTCCCCCTCCAGGGTGTTTCTTGCCCTTAGTTGCACCGTTAAGCGCACCACTTGCCGCGACGCTTGCCCATGTTGTATTATTTTTGTTATTAAAGTCGCCCATCTTTCCTGTGTGATTATCCAAATTTGCTGTTTGAATCAAATTGTAGTAACTAAAGTGATTGTTATGAGAAAGAAAAGCTGACCGCAGACTTCTTTAAGGTACATTTTGAAAATTTCCACTGTTTTGTACTTCAAAGCATCTCCTTTAGCTGCCTCTCAAAGATTTTACATGACTTCTTGAGATTATACATCATCTGCAACTATTTTACTGGTGCATCTGGCTTCCCTACAATCTGGCTTCTCCACCATCTCACCTTCTTCCTTATGAAATCCTGCAGTGAAGACTACTTTATGATTTCAGGGCTCAGTCTCCAGATCCCTTTTCCCGCAGAAGCAACATGATGGTCATTTATCCAAATTTTTAGGAGTCAGTGGTTCAAAGCACATGGATTATGATTCTGAAGGATCAACTTGCAGTGACTCTGGAGAGGCTGGGGCACTGACACAAGGTCAATGCGGGAGAGGTGGCCCCCTTAAACGTGAGTCTACCCAGTCTCCCCTTCCTCACCACAGTCTGCTTTCCACACATCCAGCAGGCCAAGTACAATAATTAAACTGGAAAACTCGTTGGCTCCAGGATCAGAGCTCCAGTTGCATGATACCTCAACCCTGTCATCCCTAAAGCAGACACAGTTCGAGTCTTCACCCAACACTACTGACCCCTCGATGCCTTCCTCCTGGATCCTCAGACTGACCTTCTGGAAGAAGGCCTTTCTTTCTGACCCAGAATTGGGCGCATATATGCCTATAAAACAAATTGATTACTCTATAAACACTGACATCACTGCCACTGCCTTTCCTGGAACCAATACACTTTTGTACAAACCCTTAACCTTCTCCGCCCACCAGACCAAAATACCCCCTTTGGTTTCTCCCCCTCCCTCTTCCCCTTCCCTAAGGGTGAGTCCAAGTTTGATCGATCTACCAAGTGAGATTAAAATGATTGTTTCAGAGGGAATTGGTAAGACCAGACCTCTTCCACACCAGGTTTAAACTTAGTCTCAGTGAGAAAGCTGATGTCAATCCCATGTTGTTGCAATATGAATTTCACCCGCTGCTGCTACCTGAGGACATTCAGACCCCACACGTTAGCAAATTCAACCCTGATCGCCATAAGTTAGAAACTGAAGAGGCTTCAGTGTCAGGATCCTGGGGGTCCTCATCCTCTTCCACATCAGCTGGTTTAGTGGGACCACGTTTCTTTATCCCCTTTTCAGTACTAGAGTGGGCTGAGGGGTGGTGGCTGCTTGGTCACAGCATCCACGGAATCTTAGCCTAGCCATGGTCATCAACTGGCCCCTCCCCTTTGGTTAGAGGCTTTGGGTCAGAAGGCGCTGCACCACTATTGCTAGTGGGCAGTTCCCCCCTTACCTCCACCTCTTCCCCTATGGCCTAGCGCGCACTGTCCCACCTACATCCACTGTGGTTGCTCTCCTCTTTGGAGATTGAGTGATGGGGATAACCCCATAACTTTGGGAGGAAACATGATCCATAATGTCCTTTTTAGATTGGGACAAAGCGTCACTAAGCTCTATTTGAAGTCTAGCATCTTCCTGAAAGTTCTGGGTTTTCTAGATTCTTTCCTGACCTTCTTGGCAATTTTTAGCACCTTGGTCACCACCTCCAGATTAACGTTGCCAGCCGCCGCCACCTCCTTTTCCTTGCTGACAACTATGCTAGCTTCTCAGACGTATTCTGGATATCATGCTGCTCTTTTTCTGTGGTCACCACAGGTGGCTTCCATTCTCTAGACCTGTTAGGTTTGGCTGCTGCCTCAGAAGGTTTAGTCTGAGGAAATGTGGCACTGACGTGCCTCTTCAGGCCACACAAAAAGCATCTGTTCATATGTACCACAGGGACACTCCAGGTCCCCACAGTTACCAAATAAGACATCTCCCCATATGATTTGAAAGTTCAACTTTCAAAACTCATTATCCAGAGACTAAGGTCAACTTTTTCAAGTTATCATCATTCTGTCTCAAGATCTTTACCAACTAGTTCTTATTAAAAGAGATCACTCTGAAAAATCCTTTCAGCTGATACATCATGGCTCCTCTAGTGACAACAGGTGCACGTCCCTCAGTATGAATCTTCTAATCTCAGTGCCAATGTTGAGACATATGGCCTCCTCGTTCTTGGTGCTTAAACCAGCAGCTAAAACCTGCTCCTTTTAAGACTTAGACTGGAAAGTCATAAGTTTCACTCCAGAAACCAAACGTGAATATGGAGTGGGGCATAACTGCACACCTCAATCACACGTCCCATGAGCATCTCCTTAGACCACACAATCTTCACTTTCATAGCAAGAACTCTTTTGAGGCTTTCCACCATACTTGCAGTCAAATCTTTTGAGGGACCAGAGTTCCCTGCTTTGAAAAACTTGGGTCTGGCCCCAAAACTATTAGCAACCACCTCTGACCATGATAGCACAGTCTTTGAGTCAAAGGGGAACATGCCACTTTTAATTTTTCTAATGGATTTGGTAACTCCAGACTGTTTTATAATGGAGCTTGCCTCTACAGGCCCTTTTTTGTAGGAACCAATGCTGCCCTTTTCGGGTAAATCCACTAATTTGGTCTGTTAGTGCTCTCACATTTCATTGCACCATTGTAGGCCCACGTAAGCCACTGGCCGCTATCCAGGTTTCAGACCAACCAGAAATCTGCAGTAATTATAATAGACAGGTGTACAAATACAGCCAACCAGGATTGGCCTACCCTTGTTGCTGTGTTCTGCTTTTGCAGTGCTACGCTTTCTAGGAGTAGTGTGACAGATTTACGCCTGACTCTTGGCCCCCTTTCCTGTCCATATTTCACCCCAAAGGGGAGTGGGAGCAACTGCATGAACAGGTTAGATCACAGTCATTAGCTTTTATTTCACACATCTTTCAGTATAATGCTAGACCCTTCTGTGGTGCCTCTCTGGGTTCTGATGTTGGAGAATCACTCATTTTTCCACAGTTTTTCCTTGAGCACATCATGCAAAAGCCTATCTTTCCCTAACTAGCTCCTCCAGTTACTCTCTTGACACTGTGTTGGGATTTTTGCCCATATTCCCAGCCTGCTAGATTACCTAGTATCGCTAGGGGAAAATTCTCTAAGGCGAAGTGAATCAGAAATTGGTTGGCCCAAGTTTTGGAGGAACTACGTTCAGGGGATTTTGAGATGTTTGCCTGGTTGTATCCATTGGGGATCAATCTGGATGAATACTTAAGATCTCATCAGGTGGAGTTGCTGATGAAATAGGGGCATCTGATAGTGATTAACTATCAATTGTACTGATTGGTATCAGTCAGGTTTCATCACTGACTTATTGGGAATGAATAGTAAGTTTCAAGGCAAGTGATGCCACCTGCAACTAGTGAATTAATCAGTTGGTGAATGACCTGCCTTAATGGGTAATAAGTCCCATTACCTAAGCAGGTCGCTAGCCAAATATGATTGGTTCACTTGGATTGAGAGGAAAACGTTAGGGACACGTTTTCTGACTCTTTTCATTTGAGGTCTTGAGGATGTCCAATGACAGAATCCTAGCCAGGTTGGGGAAGACCATCACTGCTGAGACGAGGATGGGTTATTCAATGGCAACAACTGCCGTTTCATCAAAAAGGTGTCAACTGAGGGTTAGACAGCCAAATTCCCCACTATATATTCCCTAGGATTTACTATAATAAAAAGCAGCATTTTGGAATAGATACAGATCATCTCAACTTTCCATTTGGTTTCACCCATCCTGGCGTTGATACAGGTGATAAGGATTTAATCAGTCAGGTGGATCAAGATCCTTGTAAGGCAGGAAGCCAGAAGATAAAACAAAAAGGAGTATTTACAAGAACAGTAATATTTTCCATTTAGTATATAGTTAAACTATCATCATCTTCCATTGTGCTGTTCTGTCTCAAGGATGTTATTGCAGAAATCAATAATTGGAAGACTCTTGTAGAGAAGAGTAAAGATCTTAGTGGGGATCTAGAGAAGAAGGAGCCACAATTGGGGATAGCTGCCAACTGTGTGTTGGACCAAAGAGACTGTCGCTGGGTATCTCAGCAAAGATTGGGTGGACAAGAGTATAGGGAATGAATCCCTACAAGTATGACTTCACAAGTATTTAATCAGAAATACTGGCTGAGCATTGGGCTGAAATATAATTCATACTCAACTATGGATAATAGTCTCCATACTATTATTGATTAATAATTCATTATGCAACGTGATAAAGTGCATGAGGAAACTGAACATGTGCAGTAAAAAGGTTACTGGGTTGCTTGCTGATAATGACCACTTAATTAAATTTTTACACACAGGAACCTGCAGAGATTAGAATAGCAATAGATAGTTGAAGGATCGTTGATCCTTCCAACCTTTACTCTCAAGAGTTAAAATTACAACAAATATAAAAACTGGCTATAAATTAAATTATTTGATTCAGAAAAGAACTTTATTTTTTAAAAATAGATGTTTATATGGCAAAAATTGCATAACTTTTTGAGCTGGCTCACTGGAGATTAATTGATTATTATCTGAGGATTTTAACCCTTGATATTAACTTCTGGGTATAGCAGGTTTCTTCACCTTAGTTAATCCCTAGTAGGGTAACCTTCACAGTTTGGCATACATCTATTAGTATCAGAAACCAGACACCAATTTTTATAGGGGCAGCATTTTCTTAATTACACCTACAAACTACCAGGTGTTAAAACGCTTTAGTAACTTCATAAAAATAAATATAAGCGTTCTTTACCTCAGCCTGAACGATTCATCATAGTAATCTGATTATCAGCTATTAAATTTTCATTTAATTACTTATTTGGCATTGTTGAGGATGATCAACAAATTACTAAGCAAAATCAATCATCAGATTTAATCATTTGTTTTCTTATGAGTAATGATTTTTGGCAACCATTGCCAAACAATAAATTGTTAATTAACAATTTTCAAAATGCTTAATCTGATCTGGCAGGATGATGTGGTCTTATTAAAAAATTCCAACACCATTTGCCCCAATCAATGTGAGGCAATAACCAAAATAAAAATACAATGATTTATCATATTATGGTGGGCTTAGAAGATCTAAGCACCCTCTAGTTCAATATAAAATCTTCAATTTCTGATACAAGTACTTTAAAATATCATATGAAAGTACTTTAATGCCCCACTTTTTTGGCTAAAGCTATAGCTTAGAGCTAATTTATTTAATTTAATTCTATGTTTAGTCTTTGAAGTTTTTGTTATAAACAACGTCAATTTTTAGAAATTTACCTTTCAGGACTTTAGTTGAGCTCACATGTTTCTAGTAAGCAAAACCATATCTTATACCTGCTCAAAACTATCAAGCAGTGAGTCACCAACTCAGCTCAGTATCTGATAATGGGGATTCAGCTAGTTTATCAACCATACAATCCTTTGTGAACCTTCATGGACTTTGGCACCTACCTATACTTTAGCAATCAAAGATTGAGTTTGAGAAATTACCATAGTTTAAACCATGATAAAACACCAAACAGATCCAGTAAAAAAAGTTTATTAGAGGAAAGTGAATAGAAGTCTTATCAATTAAAAGTGTAAATTATGGCTTTAAAAACAATTCTACCATGAGTGTTACAATAACGTTAGATGCATGAATGAGAGAAATTCGCTGGTGGTTTATATAATCATGTAACTAGTTTATATAAAATTTTTAAAGACACTTACAAAGTTGATAAGTTGGAAATAGACCTATAATATTTGTATAGTATGAATTGGAGCGCTTTTGCAAAAAATTATGGCAAACTTTGCTACCTTATCTAAGAGTTAAAATACTTAAGAAGTAATTAAGACATGGTCTACTTTTTAATCATTTAAACGTCAGGTGCCAATCCCAGTTGGGACAAACAAATAATATTAAAATAAGCCTAGTAATTTAGGTTTTAAAATTTCAAGATGCCATGGTAGGCTTAAAACTGACCATGGCTTTAACAAGCTAAGGGGAAGCACCCCAGAAGCCTTGCATTTAGAGAGGGCTGAAGTTAGGGAATGCATGATATATATTGACATAGGTAGGCTAGGCACTTATTTGATATTTTAGTCAGCCAAGAATAAGTTTTTAAAAACGCAGCTCCAAATGTTTATCCACTCAAGGCTTCAATGGGAGACGCATTTGAAGCCCAGAGTCTTATGCTTGTTGGACTCTCTGATCTTTATAATATGATTAAACTAAATTGCATCATCAATGGAATTAAATTGCCTGATAGCTGACCCAATAAGAACTTGACTTCAATATCTTATGTCAAAAGCATAAAATTATAAAGTTGATTTTTATATTATTGCCCTTGATAAAGCATAATTACATCTATAAAATAAATCCATAACATAATATAGTTTTCCACCCCACCCACTGCAAAGGTTTGATATACAATCAGAATACCATAATACCATCCACTTGGGATAAATTGCCCTAATTTACTGATCCAAGCAGTGTATATAAGTTAGCTTCATCACTATTGTTTACTTTGGTCAAGATCAATTCCCAGATATAGTCTATAAGGCTTACTTTGCCTAAGTCTGTTTTATTTTTTTAACCTCTAATCTACTTTAAAACTAGTGTATGCGCATCACTTTACTATTATAGAGAAACCCTCATGCTAAGGCATAGTATGCTTAATTTCCAACTCCTTTTGTCATTGCCAGACTAGTGCCAATCATGGCATTTGCAATTTTGTGCCTCAACAGATACCTACCTTTTAGAGCTTGATAAAGCCTCGCTTTGAATATAAAATATTATACCTCTTGAAAGCATACTGATAGCTTAGCATATTAGAAATTCTTTAATCTGGTGGCAGCAAGAGCTATTGCTGACCCATTGGAGCCTTCCCTTGCCTTGCACATGGTTTTTGGCCCTTAATTTTATTATAATGCTTCCTCAAAAGCCAATAAACCCTCCAGCTTAGTTTTCAGGAGTTTTGAGGGCCACATTATAGAACTAGGTTTTTCCTTTTATTAATCTGATTTGGTCTTAACTTGGATTTTTTTACTCTGTCAATCCCTATTATAATTGAGCCAATGTAGCGGGCTTCAGCCTGTTACAGGCTGGCCTAACTTGTATACTAGATATTATAAGGCAATTTTAAGCTTTCAGCTTTAAGATAGTTATAGCTGAAAAGTTATATATACTGTAGGCATATCAGATGAAGATAGAATTTTAGACCTATGCATTCAAAAATATTGATACCTCGTCAAATAAAAGATGGTCTCTAATAGGTGTCTAACACATATAAGCACATACTGTAAAGAGAAAATAGTGGTGTTAAATCAACTGCTTGTGCACTAAGTTAAGAGTATAAGGTTTGTGATAGGCCAAAAATCTATTTAAATCCATTTTTTGTTTTAGCTAAGGTTCACTTTATACCAATCTTTCCTAAAAACTGGCAGGATTATGCATAGGAGACTACTAAAAAGTATAGCTTTGGTGTAGATCAAGCTATTCTTATATTTTTGAAATCTATAAGAAAGATCTCCTCAATTTTAGATCTTCTGGTTATTTACACTTCATCTTGGTTTACACCCTTCACTGTCTAGAAAGTGTTATAACTTATAAAGTGCATATTGACTGTTTTATTAGTTTCTTGTAATCTAGATGCTTTGATAAGAGTATCTGATAAACTTTGAGCACATGATTATGTTAGTTTAGTTTCCCTATACTGTTGTTAGTATAGCTTAACTTGCCTACTTTATCCAAAACCTATGATACCGCATACAAATTTATGATGAGCTACTAAATTATATTTTTCATTGTTCTAAACATAGACAAGCTTAAGCTCTATTTAACAAGCATCATATTGCTTGACTGCCAGATAATTTGCATATAAAAATATATGTATTACATTTTCTTATTTAAAAGTTGTTAGACCACAATGGCAGTTTCTGCTTTGGATATTCAATGTTAAAATTGTGAGCCTTACAACCATTAGTAAGTAAAATCTTATTGATATAAATCTTTTTTGGCTGGCTTAGTAGGTAAATTAGAGATTTCTTTGTTAAAAGTAGTGTTAATATATCGTTGTTTCAAAAGGAATCTTCTAGATCACCAGCTTATCAAGCTAGCACAGTTAACCATTTTTGCCTGGTATTAAGCATAAGCGAGTGTTAAGTTTTTTTATATAATTTCAACTTGTAGAGGACTGCTGTAATATTTAAATTGTGGCTTAGGTAAAGTTTCATTCATTCTGGGCAAGCTTAATTTGTAGACACCTAATATGATGTCTCTTAGGGCTACCAGATGATCTTTGTTATTAATGCATTATTGTATAGCTCAGCATATACCAACGTATACGAGAGCTAGCATAGACTGATCGTATAGGACTGGTTAGCGGTATTTGTTAAACTGTAATCCTTAACGATCGGTTTTGACTGTAAGTAGCCTGCTTTAGGTAGTTAGATCGATGGCCATCTCATATCGAGGCGCTTATCCTGCAACGGTACCATACATGCCCTACAATTCTATAGCTTAAGATGCCTTGATGAAGTTAACTAGAAAATTTTTCTTCTTTGTGATACTCAGTTATACTAATACCGGATCGGTAAAATTTTTGAGAGCTATGTTTAGTATACTTCCATTAGCTAACTTAGATCTAGGCAGAGCAATGCAAGTAAAGCAGATTGGCTCCGAAGCTCCACTTTAGCGCCTAACTATCCCAACAAAAGATAAACAGCTGTTACAAAAGTTTAAATAAACGAACAAAACTGAGAGCACCTGACCACAGGGTGTAGATGCTTGGTGCAACTGCCGCCAAGTTAGGGCGATGGGATATCGGTTGTATTAGATCTCGACTGAAGTGGTATATGTCTGTAGATTTCAATATTTAGTTAACAAAACTAGTAAGTGTGAGCGCAACGAAATATAAAGGCTCTTTTTTAAGACTGATGCATATATCATTTAAGAAGCTGCTCTGAAATTTAATTGGTAAGGATAATTCATATTCCATCATATCAGGATATACAAACCTGATGTAAGATTCAACGGTTATCGTCCCTACCAAATTGTAAGGTTTAGACGGGTACATGCACTAGCTTTATTCCAATCTTTTCCTATGCGGTGAGTTGAGGTAATCATTCTAATTTTAGGTAATACTTAAGTTGGTAAAATTATTAAACATTTACGTTCGTTGAACCTCTTGCGCTTTTAATTAAAACCACTATATCGATAAGTGGAGCACCATTGTCAACTTTATGGGCACCAGAAATGCGTTTAAAATAAAAGAAAATCTTAAACTTCATGTAGGCGTACTGGGATAAGTAGATCGATCAGTATAGCTTACGAAGCAGTTTCATCGTATGCCTCAAATGTATAAAATAACACCGTTATACCAGCGACCTTCGTAACTACCCGGGTTTAAAAAGATCGGAAAGTTAAGTTTATAAAAACCCCTAAAGTTTTAAACAAATCAAGGTGAATTACAAGCGCAACTAAATCAACAAAATATAGTATAACTACAGATGGTACCTTGGAGATCAGGTATAAAGTTTTATACTGAGGGAAAAAGCTTACACCGCCGGGTAGAAACATCGGTGGAGCCATCTTCACGTATATAGCAATCCGCCTGATACCTTTTGCACAAACTTGAGCGATCTAAGCTCATGTGATGAGTAGTAGGATGGAATCCAAGTGATCTAAAAATTCTACCAAAACTTAACCCAACTCTATAACCAGAGGCAGCAACCTCGCAACAGGATAAACCAGTTTAAACGTTGGGATGGTTGAGCCCAGATAGGAGCAAGGCGGAGGCTCATAGTTCGAATCTTCGCCGCAACATCGACTAAGAATCGAGAGCGCACCAAATAGATTTAAGCTCAGGCAGTTTAAAAATGGGCTATACGGTATACTTTTATTAGGTTAGATGCCAAATATAGATCAGATATCCGGCTCAAGGGGGGGAGGGCGGTAACGCGGGAAAGAGGCGCTTGCCGATCCACCTTAGAAAGGTTTGTGCGGCCTGCCGAATGTCCAAGCGTTCGGAGGTGATGAGGTCGACCGCATGGGAGTAGAAATCGGGGAGGGAGGCGGCCAGGAGGTTGTAAGTAACCGGGAACCCTTCTCGGGAGGTCTTTGGTGAATCGAAGGGTATGTCCGTGACTTGAGCTAACAGCTGGACCACAAGGTGGGCCCAGTTACCAACCTCCTTTGGGTTTAGAGGGGTCGACTTGACTAGAGCCGAGAAGCGAGTCAGCAGCAGCATGCACTCCGGGATCAAGTCGGCGGGGCAGGACGGGTCGCCATACACTGCGTAGGAATCAAAGGCGAGGCGCAAATAGATGCTAAAGGCCGAAGTCTCCTGACGAATAAGGTGCGGCAATTGAGACACGTGGCCCGATTTCCACAGGAACTGGCGTAAGGCTGTATGGCGGTTGAAGTCGTGGGCAAACCTCGCGGACTGCCGTATAAGCTGAAGCCAGCGATCGTAGATCTCACTGGGCATCAGCGAGGCCAGATTGAGGTCTGGGGTCTCAAGGATCTCATTGATGGCGTGAAGGAGCGAGAGGTGCAAGCTGCACTTGAAGAGCTCGCTGGGCACTTCGATCTCCTTGGGCGGCACGGCCGGGCCGTTGGAAGAAGCATCCTCCCCGGGAGCCTCGGGAACTAGCGCAAAGAGGGTTACGGGGGTGGTCGTGTGGAAGAAGGAGTCCAGGCACGCGGTGGTGGACTGCCACATGACGAGATCGAAACGCGCGGCGTTGCCAATGATGAACGTTCTGAACAGGTGCAGCCCGTGGCGGGTCAGTCGCTCGTTCCTATGCGGCGCGAGCATGGCTGCCAGCAGCTCAAATAGATTTTGAACAAACTCATGATTGGGGGCGAGCGAGGCGTAGAAGGCCTCAAACAGACCGACCACCAGTGTCATGGCGCGAGACCAGGTCTCGATGGCGTGCGGCTTGCCCGCGTACCCACGCACGTCGTCAAAGATGGGCATGAGCACACTTCGAAGAACCGAACCCCAGAAATCTTGGCTGTAAAGATTACCCGAGCGATGAAGGGTGTCAAATAGCCATGTGAGGGCAGCCTCACGCACCTGGTCAAAGTGACATTCAATCACGACGCGGGATAAACCTGAGAGGACCGGGAACCACTTCAAGAATAGCTGGTCGTCCGCCGCCGGCTCGACGTCTTGAGCAAGGAAGGGGTCCGCCGCGGCCTGTAGCAGCTCGACCGCCTCACAAGCAATTTCCTGGCTCGAGCCGTTGCTGCAAAAGGCCGCGAGGCCGTTGACGCCGTCCACAAAGGCGGCGCCCAACAGATCAAAGTGGGCGGCAAAGATGTGGCGAGCGAGGCGAAAGGCGGCCGCAAGCACCGATAGCGAGGTGGGCCGCCGCGCAGCGAGGTGGGCCAAAACGGTGAACACGGAGCGCCAACCTGATCTGATGTGAGGTGCGCGAGCCGAGATCATCTGCGAGAGCGACTGCAGCACCAAATCTTGCATCGACGCCGACGAGCTGCAGCGCGCGATATGCTCGAAGGGCTTGAGGAACTCGTGCTGGGTGTGATACTGCGAAAGCTCATCCCGCTCAAAGAACTGCATGCTCAGCTGGCGCAGCGAGTCGACGGCGAGCGCGGCGACGGCGTGGTTGGGATGGCACCCCACCACGTTGAAGTAGGGGCGCAGGACTTTCCAGATGGGCGTCCACTCCAACCGGATGCGCCGCATGTTGTAATAGGTGATCTCGACGATCTTATGCAGACAATAGGTACGAGCCTCGGGCTCATCGACCTCCTGCAGCGACACGTTGCACAGGGCGCGGTAAAAGTGCACGATGGACGCACCACTAAAGTTGATGCTGCTGTTGAAAATTTTGTCCACCGCCACCTGCGAGCCCTGCCCCCGTAACTCGAGAAGCCGCTCGCCAAGGATGGGCTGCGCGCGTAGGTGAGCGAGAGCCGCGAGATCCTGGAAGGCTGGGGTGCGGCCGGTGGGGGAGGACTGGTCGCTAAACAACTGTAACTGTTCCATCCGCGACAAGGCCTCGAGGACAAGCTCCCACGAATCGTCAAAGAACTCCCCCAGGGAACCCGCCAAACCCACCAACGTCTGAATGCAACCCACGTGCTTGGGCTGCAACCCATCAATCATGTTCAACGACGTGAATTTGACGAGCGAAGACAGGAAGGCATTCCGTTCAATCTCAAGGCCATAAAGGCTGCTAATCCGGATCGCACCGCTGAACCCCTCGAGACACAGCTGCACCGCCTCGCCATCGCCGGCGTCGTGCGCCTCTTCAAAGATTTGGCTGAGTGCCGCGATGAGCGGATACCATGCCACCGCAAACATGGGCTTAACGTGGTCGGCGTGGGTCGCGCTAAGAAACAGGCCCGCGCCCGGGACGGCCCGGCTGCCTTGGAACAGCGACACCAGACGCTTCTGCAGAATCGCCGTCTCCTGACGGTAGCGCGTCCGGCGGTCGGCTGGGCCGGCCACGTCCCCAAGGTGCTCCTCCTCCATAACGATCTCGGTACGGGAAATATCCTCAAAGATGGCGGCTAGGACGCTGTCGGGAATATCCTTCCCATTATTGATACCCTTGTTGTTCTTGATGAACATGGGTAGATTCATCCTCTCCCGCACCTGGGGGCTATGCTGATCGGTGTTCAGCATCATGATCGAGAAGGCGAGGACGTACGCGGTGTCGGCACATTCAAACTGCTTCGGGTTTGTCTCGCAGTAGCGGTCGGCAAACTTCTCCAAGATTCGGTCAATCTTCTGCGCCTCGCGCGGCAGGCGAAAGGCCTGCAAGAAGGTCCGGAGGGCCGATACAAACGCTATGCCGGCAAAGTCAAACTGGTCCACGAAAGCGTGCATAACACGAATACACTCCGGTTCGGGTTGCCCCAAATAGATCCCGATGGCCTCCTTGTTCAAGTCCTGACTGCTAAGGAGGAAGGCAGCGACGGAGGTGGCGTCAGGCGCGACAAACCCATGCTTCTGGAACTCCGCTAAGCCCTTACTGGGTGATCGGTTAAAATTTGAAACGCAGGCCTTCCACAGTTGCTTTTGAGAGCTGGTCTGTTGCAATCGATCGGGTGCGTCGGCTTTTTCAAAAGGCTCGCCACTTTTAAAAGGGCACGAGGGCCCGACTGCACCAGCATGCTCCAAGTGGTTCTTATTCACCACTACCGGTACGCCATCAAGCTCGCCTGGGATGGGGGACGCGACTGGCTCTCTCGGGGTGGCCGCACGCGACGCGCCCCTGCTCCACGCCACAAGCGAATCGACCACCGTGATTAGGCACCGAAGCCCACGTAGCTTGAGCCATTTCTCTTCCGCCACGTCAACTCCTGGGGGTTCAGAAAACGCTAAACTGGCTTTCCTGTGCCCGGACTGAGTTTTGCTTTGCCTCCCCTGAGCTATTTTGGATAGCAGGTCCAACGTGTTTTCAAAGATGCTCGAAGCCTTGAGATGGCAGTCATAGTTGACGTACATGTCAACGAGGGCTTGCGGGTTGCTACAGACCTTCATGAGAGCCTGCATGATCAAAGACTTTTGATAGTAAGTGGAGGTCTGCATGTTCAAGATCCGTAGGTAGACCTCTTTAAAAAACACCTCGATCTCGGCCTTCAGCAAGGCCCGGAAGGAGCTGAACAGCACGATAAATATCGAAAGGGAGAGCTCGAACACCCCGGGATCGGCCGAGATCCCGTTGCGCGAGATGGCGAGGCAGAGGTTGTGCTTGATGAGGTGATTGAACCGCGGATCCGATTGGAACAGCCGGCCCGAGTTGTTCAGCATGGAGAGGATCAACTCGAGCGAGATGGCTCGGCACCGCGAATCCGCTACGACCGTCGCGTCACGATCGGCGTCCAAAGGCAACTCGGAACCCAAAGAGAGATGGCACAAAAGGTACAGGACGAGGAGCGAGTCTTCCTCCAGCCGCTCTTTCTCTTTTAATAACCTCTCAAGGACGCTATAGTTCTTGCTTGCCTTTACAGGCCGGATGTGGCTTCGCCCGTTGGCTGGTTGCTCGCATTCCGCTTCAACTTTTGGATGATCTTCAGCTGTGGTTTCCCTAGCCTCTTCATCCGCTTTCCGCTCAAGGTTACTCACGCTGTTTAATTTTTGATTGCATTCCTCCATCCTTGAGACGACCAAGTTAACCACCTGGGTAAGAATAGCCTTTGGAGTCGTTTGGAGGACGGGTTTGAGGGCATACACCGTCATGTTGATGAGGGTTTGTACCATCTTCAATAGCGTAACGCTATGGATCTTTATACTCGAGTTCACAAACAGGGTTAGCAAAACTTTGGCCACTTGCAATTGAACCCCTCATCCGTCCTGGGCCCCGTATAGCAGGCGCAAATAGTCCTCACGAGGTCATCGATCAACCGATATTCGGTATGTGAGCCGCAATGAGTTCTCCCGGGCGGAACAGGTTCAGCGGGTCCCAAGCGCCACAGCCGATCAAACGGGTCCAAGCTGTTCGCTTCCGAGCAGGAAAACCCGGCGTCGAAAGGGGAAGTCCCCGCCGCCAAGGCGCTGTCGATCGATACAACCGTCTCTTGGCTTAAATCTAATTTAGGGAATTCCCAACTCTCTTCGCCATTCAACAACCCATGGGCGGTCAACTTCTGGACCGCATCCAAACTGGACTGCTGGATCTTTGGCGGCATCCAAGGCTGACACCCCAACTTATAACAACTATAGTACCGATCGCCAATGTACTCATTAATAAGCGTATCCTGTACCCGTAGCATATCCACCTCAACCTCATCCTCAACCAATTCTGAAGGTGGCGGTGGTAATGAGATGTCGCCAACCCTACGCACCTTTACCTTTTCCAGATCTTGGATCGCCAAGTTGGTGAGGCTGGCCAACTTTGTCTCCTTACGTATGACGGCATCATTGTGAAGCCGATTGATGACCGAAGATAAGATCTCCATTTAAACCCTAATCATCCAAAGTTTACAAAGGTCGATCAGCCACCTATAAAAAACTTGCCAAAGGCCTAAGGTGCCGCGATACTGGCCTGATGCGAATTCGATACACAGCACCAAACTGTAAAAGGGTGTTTACCAGGGTACCGCTTCAAACGTTGCCACTGAAAACCCGAGTTTGATCCGTGTAATTTTATGCTGCCAAATTATACTTTCGCCACAAGTGAAAAATTCGTACCATGATTAAGTTATATCATATGATTTTTTAAGTTTGAAATGATCGGTCAGCTTTTAGCCAATTAAACTTACGTGTGACAAAATTATATAAATATGGTCATTATGAAGATAAACAAAATTGCAGATATTTTCCTAGAGATTTAAACCAATTAATTTTATTGCACTAATCAATCAAATATCACCTAGCCCCCAAAAAGATTTTTAAGGAAAATAAAGCTATAGGTTGCATAATCAGATTGTAGCTAACCTATAAAACTATCCTACTTAAACTTTAAATTTTATATTTAAGAGCTTTGATTCTAGGTATAAGAAACAAGTGGCTAGAAGATTTAGTCTCTACTTGAAGCGTATTGGCCTCAAGGATCTAGCTGGCTATCCCCCATCCTTAAGTGCTATTGAAGAATTGGATGATGCAGGGATTTTCTAGGTTTGCACCAGTTCAATAATTCTCCTAATATTCATCCTGATAAAAAATTACTATCCTATAATATTTAGGCATTTATAGTATTTATAGAAAATATGTACCAAAGGATACTTCCCATACTGATAGAGGTTAAGTGTTATAATAGCATGCTGATAATAATATGACTGGCCTGGAACTCAGGGTGAGTGACCACCCATAACACCAGCCAGAAGACCTCCAGTACAGCTATCCATATTGATAGATAAGATAGTAGTAATACAGCCACGAGCACCAACTAGAGATATCCAAAACTGACAATCATAGTTACAAAGTGTTTGGTGGACTGCTGAAATTTATAATAATATTTAATTTTCTTTAGGGTCATTTTTATTGGAACTAAAAAGGGTGGAAAGGGGAGGAGTGGTAGCATAGTAGGGTGGTTCTTGCTCCACTCTGGGTTAGGTTTTGATTAAAATGGGTTCAAAACCAGCACAGGATAAAAAAGCTTGGCATGGTATATTTGTCCCAAGGTTAACCTGCCTCATTTACTTTTTAAAAAGGGTAGAAAAGGAAAAAATGGAGCAACAGCAGAACCTGTTGGGGTCCACTGCCTTATAAACTCACAAACTAATTGGGGAATTAAATGATTGGATTTGCTATTAGGAATAATTTTGCAATTCAATTATAACAGATTGATATCCTAAATTTTTCTTGTCAAAGGATCAATCCCTGCCTAGCCAGATGACTTACATTCTAGTTTGCCACCAACTTTTCCTTCCCAATTATTGGATATTTACCCTCACAGCTGAAAAATAAAATATTTTGGGTCAAATTCAGCTGAAAAGGGGAAATGTCAGCCATTTATAATCTTGTGATATTACTAAGAGCAATTCTAATAATGATTATAATGATGATATTGAGGATATTGGCCAAAAGACCCTGGCCAATTCTTGGTGGAACCCCATTAATTGTGATAACACAATTTCAAAACCTGCTTGGGCAATAAATATAAAATTGAACAGTCAGATTACTCTGACCACATGATGGAATGTGGGGCAACCATCAGAAGGCATGTCCCCAACCACAATCAGGTCCTTCAAAGCACCTATGTGGAGACCACCCCCTTTTATAGGCTTGGTGGGGATTCCCCAAGGTACAATAAATTTCTTGAAGGGGATTGGCTGAAGTTTATAAAAATGTTACCACACGGGTACATTTTAGCCAATAGTAATTCCTCAGCTATTGTTCAGCCAAAATGAAGTGAGTATTCCAAGCTTCAATAGGCTGCTTTATTATATTTTCTAATTTGGATAGTAACAAGCTGTACCAAACTCACTATTGAATTCTGTCCAACCTTTGATACAGTTAAATATGGATCAGTCAGATATTAAGTGGATTGTTTTTTTCCTTTCTTACCCATCACTATTAATAAAAAACACATAAAACTTAAGTTTTGACATGGAATCCATAAGAATGTAATGTCTAATCCACATGTTTTTCAAAAATTGACTGTTATGTTTTAATATACTTTCAGCATACTACTATCTCATAAGCTGCTCAACCAATCTCAGCAAACCAGGTGCCAGGTGATAGAGTCACTCAGCCCCCTTCCACCAATAGTACTGAGAATTTTGACAACTGACTTCAGTCACCTCTAGACTTTGTCTGCATGAGGGTGTTTTTGCACCAAAAATTTCTAAATTTCTCCACTAAAACTTTAATATCTCGGGAACTACAAGTACAATCATGAAAATACAAAGTGCATTGTGATCCTCAAAACTAAATCTCTCCAATAATACCAAATCTGAGTACCAGAAGCGCTCACAGAAATTAATAACAACACTTGAACTCAAAAAGTTGAAATGCCTCAACCTAAAAATTGTGATAAAACTTGAACCAAAGATTACAAACTGAAAACTGGCAAATCCTATGCAGAGCGTCACCATGGCTATCATTTGATACTAAAATCAAAGAAATCAGCTGAAAACTTAGACAATGGAAACCATTTAAAGATTGATCAAACCCCATCAGCGCCCAAGTGGCCCACATCTATGATACCTAGGTCATCTGACATGCCCCCAAAGTGACTCATATTGAGCGTATGGCTAGCTAGCAAGAAAACAGATGATGAGAACATTAATGACTTGTGCTTTGACTTTATTTTTAACCACCCCTTCATTCCTTCCCAAAGCACAAGTCTGCACATGATTCCATGTCTACCAGTAGTCCCACAACTACCAGGTTTAATTTTTAGTATGCCTTTGAAAGCTTGATTTCCAGGATGGAGGCAATCTTATGGGGAAGGTGGAGAGCATCTGTTAAGAGAGTGTTTGTAACTCTCTCATTTCCTGAGAGGTGGTGCAGGATGCAAACCCACACTGCCAAAGAACTAGACATTAATAAAATGGGAAACAGGGCACTGCATAGGGTGTCAGAGCAGAAGGGACCCAAGGCAAGGGTGTACAACGCGGTATACAGTATAAGATAGCCAAGAAATAATAAAGCTTGGATGGATACCAAAGGGGAGTCTATAACCTAATGTAAATTGGTACCAGGAAGCTTGGGTGCCTCAATATGGAGGAGACTGGGCTGGTCCAATGGTGCACCAGAAACTTTAGTTAATTGTGATAAATGTAATGGCCAACGTTGTTGGAGACCTACTCAAGGAGGTCTGCACACAGGTTTTCCCAAGGAACTATAAAATAAATCATAAGATAATGGGAAAGTTTATTATAAAAGTTAACCAATGAGGAATGTTGGTCACAAGTGAACATATTTAACCATTGTCAGGGTAATTCTGGGTCAGCAGAAGTGCATCCTAAGCCTTGATGCAACAATAGGCCACACTTCCATCCAAAAAGGTAGCAAACTTTGAAACTGACCTCACTCAAGTGATTGATTGAAGTTGTATCTGACCCAAGCGCATGATTTTGTAAATAGAACAGGTTTCAAAACCCTGTTCTCCCAACCAGCTGAATAGTACCATCATAGTCAATTAGATAGCTCATTCATTTTAATTCCTGAGCTGATACAAGGGGCTAGGCGTTTTGCACCTCACTTGTACCAACCTGGGCATATTTGGCTTGTACCTGGCGTTAGTACAAGGTGTGCTTGAGGTCAAGAAGGGCCTGAAGTTTGACCTTCTGGACCTCCTGTCTCCCAGACTTATCCTTGGGGTTGGTGTCTATTATCAAGTCATAAAAACATGACATTACCCTCTCCTCCTTCTTGAGCTCCACCCTCCAGGGGCATTCGCCAAGGAAAAGTTTTTATGGACAGGGTCCAACTTTGTAGCAGCAACAGCTTGCTTGGACTTTGATCCTGCAGCCTCAGGGAAACGCTTGTGAAATGCTACAATTAGCTCTTGGGCATTCATGTGGTCACGCGCTAGAATGCAACTGTTCTCCACTGCATCAAATCCCTTTCAGGATATGAGATACTTGAGCCTTCTTCTTACCCAATGAGAGGCAACAATCTCCTCCACTTACCATTCTGGTGCCCCATCCAAGAGATAAGCTTCAGGAGTCTCTGGAGAGGGGCTCTCAAACAATGTGAGTTTGCTTTCATGAATAACTGAAAAGATTCAAAATGAGGGGGAAGACCCAAATGGTATAAGGCGTGGCCCACCTTTTTGACAACTCAGTATGACCCAATCCTCTTTGGTCCCAGTTATTTGCATGGTTGCTTGATAGGGATGTTTTTATCATCCAGCATCATGAGATCTCCTTCCTTTTACGCAGGTCCAACCCATCTCTTACCATCAGCCTGCTCCTTGTAAGCCTGCATGGCTGCATCTAAATTTTTGCTCACCCCTTGGTGTATCTTCTTGATCATTTTTGCAAAGTCCACCACCGCTTCCACCTTGTATCCACAATGGGGCTCCATGTTGAAGGCAGTATTGAAGCCATAGTTGGCAAAGAAGGGGGAACAACTGATTGATTTATGTTGTGCATTGTTATAACTAAATTGGGCCATGGGAAGATGGGAAACCCAATCTGAATGATCTGCAGCAGTGTAACACTGCAAAAATTGTTCAAGGCACTGGTTCACTCGTTCTGTCAGCCCATATTAAAGAGGATGATAGGTATTCAAACAGCAGGGATGGATTTGCAGAGTCTTAAACAACTTTTCCCAAAAGAAAAGGTGATCTGGGGCCCCCAATCGCTAATAATTTCTTGAGGGACCCCATGAAGGGTGAACACATTAGTAACAAACAGCCTCGCCAAGTCTGCTGTGGTAACTGCTGTCTCACAAGGGATAAACTGGGCGAACTTTGTAAAGTGGTCCACCACCACCATAATAGCATCATAGCCATCTGATACAGGCAATTTGACAATAAAATCAACCAATAGGGAGTTTAAGGCCCATCAGCCTTTTGAACTGGTACCAATACCCTTTCTATAGGCTGGCAGTTTAGTTTCATTTGGTTGCATACTAGGCATTTTACAATATCTGCCTATATAAGCGGCTAATCCCTTCCAATTGTATGCGCAGCGAATAAGCTCCAAGGTATTCACCTTCCCAGGATAACCAACGGTGATCCCTTCATGATGGTCCTAAATGATTTCAAGTGAAGTGGTCCAGCTGGAACCCATAAGCGCCCCTGAAACCACACCATCTCATCCTTTACATGGTAACCTCTGGTAATATCCTCTTGATTCAAAATGCTATTTGCAAAGAATATTGTATATTCTGCTAACAAAGGCTGGGAAAGGACAACCTTCTGGAACATACCATATTCCTCTGCAATTTCTAGAGGAGCAAGCGCTGGCCCACTGGCCAAGGGAGAGGAAGGTTGAGACACAATCTTACCCAGTGGAATCATTAATTGGGCATTATGCAACTCAACCTCCTTAGTATCAGGAGCTAGTGCAGGATTATGGCTCAAATCATCCGCCAAACCATTATCACTGCCCTTTGTAAACTCATAAGAAAATGCAAATTGGGCTAGGGTTTCATGCCAGTGGGTTTGCCGTGGGGTTAAGACATGAGATGCGTGGTAGTACAGTAAGGCAAAGTGATCTGTATGTATGCAGAAGGGTTGGGATGAGCCATGCAAGTGATGACGCCAACAGGCCAGTGCTTCAACAACTTCCAATAACTCTTTATTATATATGGCATAGTTTAACTCTGGTAAAGACATTTCCTGGAAAATCCCACCAGATGCTCAATTTCATCTTCACCTACTTGTAATAGGGCTATCGGTATGGCGAGTTGGAGGCATCAGAAGCAACAATGAGCTCTTTATTGGGGTTGATATGGTGAATAATGGACGTGGACAGCAAAGTACACTTTACACAGGGAAGGCTTCCTGCAAAGTTGGGATTCACTGGAGCACTTTAGCCCCACTCGCCTTATACAAGGATGCTTCCTCTTCAGAAAGATTTGGTGTGAATTTCTCAAGGAACGTACAAGTCTCCAAAAAACTCCTCAATTCCTTAACTGGAGTTGGAGTGGGCCGCTCACATATCGATTTCTCCTTGTCTGGAGTAATCATAAGCCCTTGGTCAAACATGACGTTTCCCAGGAAGGTGACCTGGGACTTGATTAATTCACATTTGCTTTATTTTTAACGTAAGGTCAGCTGCCCTCAAACGCTCCACCATCTACCAAAAGTGTACTGCATGGGACTCATTGTCAGTGGAAAATACCAGAATATCATCCATGTAGGCTACCGTGCATACCCCCAGCAGGTCCCCCAAAACCACATCAATACGGTGTTGAAAGATAGCAGTGGCATTTTTAAGCCTAAAAGGAGTAACCCAAAATTGGAAAATCCCTTTTATGGTATGGAATGCGGTCAGCCACTCCTGACCCTTCTTGATATGGATCTAATTGAACGCGTTTAAACAATCCACATTGGAGAAGAATCTCGCTTCTTCCATATAGTTATAATCTGTGAGTCCAGTGGTATGGGATGTAAGTCTGGCACAGTGACGTTGTTAAGATTTCCATAATCTACGCTTGGGTGTAAGGTACCATTGCCTTCTCACAAAGAGAAGGGTGAACATACAAGGGAGGTTTGCTGAAAAATCGCGCCTTTAGATAACTGCTCCTTAACCCACACATCTAAGGCAGCTTTCACCTGTACCATCAGTGGATGAATTGGAGAAGATATACGCACCAGATCAACGTTGAGCTTGAACTTGTAATCAAACTCTGAATGAGTTGGTAGTACATTGGCTGAAGCCACATAAAACGAAGATTCCAACCCCTCCAAACAGGAAGGTAAGAGAACCTCCAAAGAGGGCTTCAGCAATGGAGCAAGACTGAGTGTATGGGTATTGGTCCAGTGGGGCAAATAGCCCTGAAAGTTTGCTTCCTTTAAAGGGACAACTAACTTGTGACCATTCTTCAAAGTTAAGGATAAGGTATTGTCTTTCAAGTTTTTTCTGAAGTCAAACTTTCACCACCACTCTACACCCAAATGATGGGGTACAAGAGGATTTTGATAGCTTGTTAGTGGTCATACAAATGATTTTAGCCAGCTTGATAATCCATTAACCCCATAATTTTCAGAGTGAGAATACCTTAGGAAGCCCTTCTTTAACCATAACATCTGGTAAGTAATTCAGCTCAAAGTAGTTAGCTAGGTCTTGGTCAACTAAATTCTCAGAGGCTCCAGTATCCACCAAAATAGTAGTGCTGATTTTTTCCTAAAGGGGATGAAAGGGTAGCAGTCGATAAAAAATATCCCTAATGATCTTTATCTATAGCAGAAAACGCCAACACTTCACCACAAAAATCTTTTTCAGGGTCTATCATACCCCCAAGGTACGTTTCTGAATCATAAAATGGAGAGGGATATTTGGCCACTCTTACTACTGAGTACACATATCCCACCATATCTTCAGCAATTACATAAACGTTTTTATATTGTAATTGTAACTCCTTCTCCACCTCCTGGATTCTGCAGATCATTGTTGTGTTCAAGAGTGGGTTCTCTGGGGTGATTTGATCACTGAAATAGGTTCCATATTTGAGCCATAAGAGAAGATATATGGCTCAGTTGTATATATGGAAACGTCATTATAAAACACGTTTTAGGCTGCAAATGTCCCTATAACCATATTGGTAACAGGTTATACACCGTTATCCAAGGCCATCACCACCAGGCCCTTTGTTGATGATCCTGCCTGCACCATCCAGATGCGGTACCAAAGAAAAAACAATTAATTTGTGTTGATTTTATTAGTTTTGGTGTAAAGTTGGGGAATCATGATTCTTGGATCGAAATAGTGACCATATCCACCATGTATGAGCAAGAAGGGTGGGTACTTCCCAGTTGGAGGCAGCAAGAATAATGCCGAGATGCTCCAACCATCAGCAAAATGTGAAAACAGTAGTGAGCCCCACTGCAGCCGTGACCAACAGCTGGTGCACACCATTTGCACTTTGTGAAAGTCCCGCAAAGAAAAATATGTGCAAGTAAAGTAATAAGTTTGGTCGTCTAATGTCAGGAGAGTATCTATAACTCTCCAGTTCTCAGCGTGGTGGTGCATGGTGCACAGAATCATCACAAGGGAATTGGTTGTCAGTAATAAAGTGAGAAGAGCCCCGAAGAGGGTGTTTGAGCTAAAGTGGCATAGGCGAAGGTGGTTAACATGGTGATCATTAATAGAGATCGTACAATCAGCAAAACTTTGCCTTATCCCACAGGGGAGTTCATATCCAAGCTTTGAACAGGGCTAGAGTACACGTGTAACTTGGTATGGAGGGAAACTGAGCTGACCAGCGGTGTACCTGATGCTATTGTAATATTCAAGCAAATAAATCGGCTAATGTGTTGTGAGACCTCCTTGAAGAGGTTCACACACAGGTCTGCCCAAGTCCACATAAATTTTTAAAAAACTGTAAAACAAACGGGGTATTCTATTATAGTGAAGATGACTAACAAGAAAGGTTGGTCTTAAGCAAACATAATTAAACCAACTTGGGACAATCATTACCAGGAGAAGTTACTACTGCATGTATGTGAGACTGGTTCCCCTTATTAGAAGGATGACGCACTTCCAGCTCAGGCAACTCCATAAAAGATTTAATAATATTGAGGGTAGAATTTTTATAATTTTGGTGATATTGTGGAGATAAGCCGTAATGTTTTTGCACAGGGTCAATACCACTGAGCAATGGACGGATGATGTTGAAATTGCTAGTCCTTAAAACAAATAGTAAAAACTTTAATCAATATGAAGCAACCGCTTCAGCCGCACTATTTTATTAATATAATATAAATAGCAGAATCCTTCTGTTCTTCGCTCTTTTCCTACCAAAGTCCTCTTGTTTAAATCTTCTCATCTTGCTTATATCAGTGACTTCAGTCAATACCAACACCTTTGCTTAGACTATTTGTTTCTGCCACATTCTCATTAGTTCCAGCAGAATTTACTACTATTGAAATTCACTATCACCTTAGTTTGAGGCGATCTACTAATTATTTGTTGTACATCAACATCACCTTATCACCTGATTTGGAGGCAATCTACTAAATACTTGTTTAAAGCTCGGTTTTCCCTTGTTGTGATTCTGATATGACTGGATGATAATCATGGGACAGCTAGGGCAGAATCCGCCAAAAAATGATATCAGTTATAATTATTTGAATGTCTTGAGATGAGGCAATATTTAATTATAATGGGTTTTTATTGGATTGCCTCTATATAAGGCAACAAGGCGATAAGGTGATGTTAACATTCAACAAATATGAAGTAAATCGCCTACAATTAGGGTGACAGAGGATTAGAGAATAACAAGCTGAATTCAAGGAGAATTGGCAGAATAGAATAGCCCAAGCCATGAGAGCAGTATCGCCTGAAGTCACTGTATATAAGCAACATGGGTGATTGAGAGAAGAAGGTTGTTAATAGTAGAGAAGGAACGGGACAGCAAAAGGTAGCTGTATTTATAAAAAATAAATAAAAAATCAATTGGGGCAATTACTTCTATTTAAATATATTTTCAGGTGTGTCCAAAGGACTGACGATCCCCACATCATCTATCTGTTGCTCAGTGGGTTCAACCTGTATGTACAACATGATGGATCCTAACAATACAGTCCAAATTTATAACAGTGGTGCTCACTACGGGGGGCCCATTGATCAACCACCTAACAATCCGGAACTCCAGTCACCAGCCATGCCTTACACAAGCTGTGTTGCTGGGGAATCTTCATGGAACATCGCACCAGCTGGATATGAGTAACTCAAACTTACCTTAGACGCAGTGCTCAAAAACCAAGATGAACTTCTTCAAGAACGTGATGCTGTCATGAACCAGCTTGATAGTACGTTTAGTCAAATGCAAATCTTGGGACAACAAAACAAAGAACTTGTCAACTGATTGAATGATACCACTGAACGGCTGCAGTGTGCAGAATGAAGATTGACCAATACCTCTTAGTCTTCTCGCTGGGACAAGGATGACCATCAAGAGGGGGCATCATATAAGAAAGAATATGACGCTGGTCGGAGCTACTGCACTCAGGATGGTAGTACCGGAGACAAATACAAGTTGGAACAACACTTCCCTCAAATAATGGCGGTACCGCCCATGGCAGAAGGTCACACTACCCCTAAAGTAGTAGACATCCCAACTTCCGCTAATCCAGCTTCTCATCAAGGAACCGCTTTTGGATCTCAACTCATTCCTCAGTGTGGCCCAAAACCCTGTGAACGGGATGAGGAGGTTAATATAAAAAAATTACCTCCATTTGACCACAATGGGAGCCTTCATGGGTTCTTCAAATGGTTTGAGTCTGCAGTGGAAGGCGCATCTGATAGACATAAGGCTAAATTGTTAATATCAGCCTTGGATGTCGGAAGCACTGATCAGGTCACCTGTTACCTCCCAAGTAGCTCTGTCACCTATAAGGACATAAAGGATACCATACTCCGCCTGTGTGGGGGTACTTCAAAGATGTCACAACAAAAAGCAGTATTCTTAACAATCAGATTCCGTCAAAACAAGACTCTCCTGGAGTTCACTGATCGATTCACAACAGAAGCCCATGTGTTGATTGGAGCTGAGTACTTAGCGGAAGCTGACGTGTGCATTGCCATGACCTCTGCAGTGAAGCCATATTGCAAACTTCCTAATGCTATCTAGCAACTTCTGGATGATGACGTACCTCTGCTTAAGATTGTACAGTTTTTACGTCATGTATCCCCTAACATTCCGCTGCTGAATATGGAATGGAAGACTACCGCCACTACTGCACCCCCTTATTCAGGAGAATACTCTTGTCCAACTCCAGCTCCAGTTAGTAATCTTCAGCCTTTCTATAACTCTGCGCCTCATCCTCAGCCAAATTATACTCAAAAAATTGATTAGTGACAATGGGCTGGCCATGACAACTGTCAGAAACCCAGTTATCGACTTGGACCTAGCTATGCCAACCATCAACAATCAGCTTACTGACCTGGGGCTGGTTATGCTGAAAGACCCCAAACTTTCTGGTCTGAACCCTCTTATAATAATCAAGGACGTGGCCCTTATGGGGTTAACTGCTACAAATGCGGTCGCCCTGGTCATTTGGCAAAATTCTGCCATAACCACAATGTGAACTACATGCACCAAGATCAATACTATCAGGGAAAGGATAAAACTTTTAGAGATGGGACCCTCTACCTCTGCAATACCAACTCAAAGCGTCCCTAAATCAACAGTAGTATACCCTGCAGAAGTCCCTCGGTATGATGATGGACTTTTATATTAGCAGCCAGTTGGAGGAGTAAATGTAGTAACCCGAACTCAAGCCAAGGCGGTGGCGGAAGAAGAGTCCCCCAAACAACTGAAGCCGTATGCCTGTCAAATGCTTGATCAAGCTTCCTTGGACAAACTTGATTCTGCCGCAGATGTGCCAACTCTGAAAGGAGTAACCGTCGCCCTTCCAGTAGATGCCATTGTCAAAGAATACTTAAAGTCATTAAGGGGATAATGCTACTTGAAAAAAGAGAGCCCATAAATGTTCATGTATTAAACAGTCAATATTCTTCCTATTCTGAGTGTACATACTGTGATATTTTTGTAGCAAAAAATAGAGTTCGCGCTATAATAGATACTGGTGCTCCAGTCAACATAGTTTCCACCATATTGATGGAAAAATTGACGTTGAAATCTTATGTGGACCATCAAATGGTGTACAGAATTGCTGGAGCAGTAAGCAATGTCTCTGAGGGGGCTTACAGTGCGCTACCTCTGCACATTGTGTCCATTGACATTGTAGCCCCAGCAATTGTGTGCCAAACGAAAACTACAACCTGATATTTGGGACCACTTTCCTGCACCATTTTGGGGCTATTGTTGATATGATGGAGGAGACTCTTGCCATTTCGGGTCAGCGGATCCCAATTTTCTTCACCACTAGCAAAGTACCAAAAGATCTGGTGCATATGAGCAATATCAACCTCGTCTATAGTGATTGGGTGATGCCAGTTCACTATCATTGACTAAAGTGCAAGACTCGCCCCCTTCCCCAGCAGATATATGAATATCAAGGGATACCTCTTCAAGCAGCAGGGCCCTTTTTTATACCTTCTGGCCATCAAGTCCTAGTAAACTCTGAGTTAGAGGTGGAAGTGCCTAGTGGTTTATATGGGGAAGTCATTGGGCTCTATCATCAAACATGGTTTGAGCCGCATGTGGCTCCAGGGATTATACTTCCAGGACATGAAGAGATTAAGGTTTTGTTGGCAAACCTCCAGAGCGAACCAATGCAAATCCGCCAACACCAAATTGTAGCATATTTACATCTGATTCGAATAGACAAGGTCCATCAGGTTCATGATTTTGGTCTTTGGATAGTTCTGGTCTAACAGACAAGGCACCTGCTGACGTACTAACGGTGGTACCACAGAGTAATTTAGTAGGACTATCAGAAGAACAAAAAGACCAAGCGATAGCTTTATTTCAGAAGTATATGGGGATTTTTTCTGTCAACAATCATGACTTAGGATGTGCTCAGGGGGTGGTCCATCAAGTAGACACAGGAGATCATCCTCCTATAAGGTCCTGGACAATCCATCAATTTCAGGCAGCGGAATATTTTGTTACTAATGAAATTGACAAGTTGCTAGAGCAAGGGATGCTCAAGCCATCCAAAAGCCTGTGGGCTTCGCCTGTTCTAATTGTAAAAAAGAAGGACGACACCAACTGCATAGTAATAGACTACTGGAAGCTCAACAGTATTACAAAAAAATTCATACCCTTTGCCAAGAATTGATGATGATTTGGACCAATCAGGGGGAGCTTTTTAATTTTATGCAATGGTCTTGATATCAGGTTGCTGAAAAATCAAGTTACCCCTGGCAGAACAGTAAAAATGCGCTGTAATCACCTCCAAAGGCCTTTTTCAACCAACGCGGATGCCTCAAGGGCTGTGCAATGCCCCAGCTATGTTTTAGTGTGCCATGGATACTATTCTTGGTAACCTGAAACTGTCATGCATCATTGTATACCTCAACAATATTATTGTTTTCTCTCAAACCTTTTTGGAGCATCTTGACCACCTAGAAGCAGCATTCCGCTGGCTGTCTGAGGCAAACATTAAAATTAAACCTCAAAAATGTAACTTATTCAAAGATCAGCTGGAATACCTGGGGTTTGTGGCAGACTCAAAAGTGCTTAAACCACAGCCAGTTGAGGTGGAGGCCATGAGCAAAATGACTACTTCCAATAGTAAGCATGACATACAGGTATTTTTGGGAATGCTTGGTTACTACCAGTGCTTTATCCCTAATTTTAGCTGTATTGGGGGGTCGCTATTTAAGTTGTTAAAAAATGACGCTGTGTTCAAATGGACATAACATCATCAATCCATTTTTGATACACTCCATATGGCGTTGATCAGCACACTGGTGTTTTACAATATCTGAACTTCACTCAGGAGTTTATTGTTCAGACGGATGCATCCCTCTTCACTATTGGGGCTGTACTTTCTCAGAAAGATGACAAGAGAGAGGCACATCTGGTAGTGTACTGTAGTCAAAGTCTGAACTATCACAAGCATAATTATACTGTGACCAAGTGGGAGTGCTTAGCATGGATCTACACGTATAAGTAATTCAGAGTCTAACTGCATGGGGTAAAGTTTAAAGTTGTAACAGATCATGCATCATTACGCTGGTTGCAAAACCTCAAAGAACCTGAAGGCCATTTGGCTCGTTGGGCTCTTAAGTTGCAGGCTTATGATTTTGAGATTCTCCATTGGCCAGGAGTAAAGCATCAGAACTCTGACTGTTTATCCCAATTACCAACTATTGCAGTGACAGCAGACCTCAGCGATGTGATGTATAATAAGATGCTCAGAAGAAAATATGATGATAAACTGCCCCAAGTGATCAAAGTGTTAAATGAGATGTGAACAAATACCTTCCAACGGAATGGGAACTGTACAAGCGGATTGGTGATTGTATGGTGAATTTTCCGCGCCCACAGCACGTCCAGGAATCATTATGAGCATAAACAAGGCAGTCAGGCATGGTGGAATGTGTAAGACTATGGAGTTGTTATGCCCCCAGTACTATTAAGAAAGTATGAGCTTTGATGTGCTCGAAACTATTTCCTGTTGCAATCAGTGCCAAGTGGAGAAGCCATTTCGCTGTATGATGTCATATTGGTTAGTGAAACCACATTTCACTTGGCACACGGTTTCCCTTGATGTTGTTGGCCCCTTGCCAACAGGAGCCAACTGGTGTAAGTATATTCTTGTGACTATTGAACACTTGACCTGGTAGGTTGAAACGAGTATGATACAAGACTTGAGGGCGGTTACTTTAGCCAGGTTTGTGATGGAATGCATTATTCAGCGACATGGCTGCCCTCAGTTTATTCTCACTGACAATGGAACCAACTTCACCTCGCACATCCTACCCAAACTGAATGAGCTTATGGGAATCTGCGGGGTTCTGACGACCACTCATATCACCCCAAATCTAATGGAATGGTCAAATGGGTGAATGGAACTCTGGTGAACATACTACAAAAATTAGTAACAGATTGACTTTCCGATTGGAGCTCTCTCCTTTCCACTGCCATGTTCGCCTATAACATTAGTTACTATTCCGCCGTGGGGAAGAGCCCCTTCCAACTACTATACAGCCAACACCTGGCTCTTCCAGCGTTACTTTATTCATGTGTAGAAGACACCAGTGGATTGGAACCTCACCTCTATTTGACTAACCTCACGAGCATTCTGATCAAACTGCAAACCAAAGCATATTCCTTCAGATTAGCCAAGAATATCAAGAAACAGGTGCTGATCAGGCATGTCATAGCGGGCTGGCGCCGTTCAAGGAAGGCGATATGGTTCTCTTCCATGACCAACATGGATTCAGGCGGAAACACAAGCTGGCCAGTTTTTGGATTGGTCCGTTCAAAGTTATAGAGAAAACTGGAGTCAACGCATATACCATCAAGGATCCTGCAAGTGGTCAGATAATTAACTGAGTACATGCAAAGTTCCTCTGACCTTACAAACAATAGGATCTTATCATCCAGTCAAGGAGGGGGTAATGTCACGATTCCAATATGACTGGATGATAATCGTGGGACATCTAGGGCGAAATCTGCCAAAAATGATATCAGTTATGATTATTTGAGTGCCTCAAGACGAGGTGATATTGGGATATAACAGGTTTTTCTTGGATTGCCTCTATATAAGACAATAAGGCAATAAGCGATGTCAACATTTGACATTTACGAAGTAAATTGCCTAAAATTAGGGTGACAGAGTATTAGATAATAACAAGCTGAATTTGAGGAGAATCGGTGGAATAGAATAGCCCAAGCCATGAGAGAAGTATTGCCTGAAGTCACTGTATATAAGCAAGATGGGCGGTTGAGATAAGAATATTGTCAATAGTAGAGAAGGAATGGGACAGTGAAAGGTAGCTGTATTTGTAAATATAAATAAAAAATCAATTGGGGCAATTGCTCCTATTTTAAGTATATTCTCAAGTGTATCTGAAGGACTGACGATCCCCACATCATCTGTCTGTTGCTCAGTGGGTTCGACCTGTATGAACAACATGATGGATCCTAACAATACCCTCCAAATTTAAATATCCCTGTTGCCATATATCAAGGCGATATCATCCATATCATTACCCTACTCAGGTCGGCCAATCTCGCACATTCTGCTACAATTATTTAGGGCTTATCATCCAGTCATACCTTAATTTTGACATTACCCCCTTGATTGGACAATAAGTTCTTACTGTTTATACGCCTGAAAGAACTTTGCATGCATTTGGTTAATGATCTGACTGCTCGTGGGGTCCTTGATAGTATAAGCGTTAACACTTGTTAGCTCAATTATTTTAAATAGACCAATCCAGATGATGACCAATTTGTGTTTCCAGTCAAAACTGTGCCAGTCATGGGTAAGAACCATATCCCTATAATTGAACTGAGCTTGCTCACTACCTTATGCCTGATCAGCAGCTTGGTTATTTATCTTCTTGGCTAAGATGAACGAGTATGATTCAGTTTGCATCTTGATTAATGTGTATGCTAGGTTAGTCAAGTAACGTTGTGGATATATTCCACCAGTATCTTCTATGCAAGCATAAAGCAATGTCAGAAGAGCAGGATGTCGTCCATATAGTAACTGGAAAGGACTCTTCCCCGTTGCCAAGTGATAGCTGATGTTGTAGGCTAAGACGGCGGTGGAAAGGAGGGTATTCCAATCAGATGGTCTATCCATTACCAGCTTCTGGAGTAAATTTACCAGTGTCCCATTGACTCTTTCAACCATACCATTAGATTCTGGGTGATACGGGGTCATTAGGACCCCTCGGAATGCCATCAGGTCTTTGAGCTTGGGTGAAATGTGAGAGGTGAAGTTGGCCCGTTGTCAGTAAGGATGAACTGAGGACAGCTGTGTCACTGAATTATACATTCTATCACAAACATAGCCACCATGACAGCCCTAGATTCCATATCACCCATTCTTTAACCCACCTGTTTAAGTGGTCAATTGCCACCAGAATATACTTGGGCCAGTTTTCTCCAGTTGGTAGGGCCACACAACATAGATGGAAACTGTATGCTAAGCAAAGTGAATTTTCATTAACTGGTACAAAGTATTTTAGCAGAATGGCTTCTCCACTTGGCACTAGTGGCAGCAAAAAGTCGTTTCAAACATGTCAAAGTGCATGCTTTCACAGTAGTACCAAGGACGCAACAATTCCAATGTCTTGCATACTCCACCATGTCCAACTGCCTTATGTGCACTCATGATAATGCTAGGCCGTGCTAAGGGTCATGATAAGCTCATGATACAATCTAAAATCCCTTTGTACAACTCTTCATTCCACCGAAAGGTATTGTCTTGCATCTCATTTAGTCTTTTTATAAATTGTGGCAGTTCATCTTCGAATCTGCTGATGAGCATTTTGTTGTACATTACATCACTGAGATCCGCCGTAATGGCAATGGTTGGTAATCTCAATAGGCAATCTGCATTTTGGTGTTTTGCTCCACGTCAGTGGAGGATTTGGAAGTCATAAGACTTCAGCTTAAGGGCCCATTGGGATAGACGCTCCTCAGGCTCCCTAGGAATTTGCAATCAGCGTAACAATGCATGGTCTGTTATGACTTTGAACTTTACCCCATGCAAATATACCCTGAATTACTTATATTTGTAGATCACCACTAAGCACTCCTGCTATTTCACGGTGTAATTGCGTTTGTGACAGTTCAAGTTATGACTGAAGTACACAACTCGGTGCTCATCTCCTTCTTCATCCAGTTGGGAAAGAACTGCCTCAACGGCGGAAAGGGACACATCCATCTGAACAATAAATTCCTTATCAAAATTCAGGTAGCGTAGCACCAGTGCATTGATTAATGCTGTCTGTAGTGTATAAGAGGAGGTTTGACAGCATTCCATCCATTTGAACAAGGAATTCTTTTTATGTAGCTCAAATAATGGCCCCCAATACAACTGAAGTTAGGGAATAAGCGTTGGTAGTATCCCACCATCCCCAAAAATACTTCTATGTCCTGCTTACTGGTTGGTGAAGTCATTTTATGAATTACTTTCATCTTGGCCAGTTGAGGTTTAAGCCCCTTTGCGTCTACAACAAACCCCAGGTACTCCAGCTCATCTTTGAAGAAGTGACATTTATGAGGATTTTTTTGATGTTGGCCTCAGCGAGCTGGCGGAATACCTCCTCTAGATGGTTATGATGCTCAGAAATTTTTTTATAAGAAGACATTGATTTCATCGAGGTACATGAGGACGTGTGACAGAAATAGGTCACCAAGGATAGTGTCCATGGCTCGTTGGATGTATCTGGAGCGTCACATAGCCCTTGAGGCATACATGTCATCTGTTAAAGCCCCTTGGATTTGATTACAGCACACTTTTACTGTTCCACTGCGGGAAACTCAATTTCCAGTAAACAAAAATAAAATCCATTGATGAGAAGTAACGAGAAACTCCCAACTAATCCAAGGCATCGTCAATCCACAGCAAGGTATACAAGTCCTTCTTGATGTTACAGTTGAGCTTCCAGTAGTCTATTTATCTACCCATTTGGTAACATCCTTATTTTTGACAATTAGAATGGACAAATACCACAGACTCATTGACGGGTGAGCATCCCTGCTCCAGAAGCTTTTCAATTTCCCTAGTTACTACTTCCTCAGCTTCCTTTGATTGTTGGATCAGTTGAGACCTGATGAGGGAAGATCCCCAATGTCCAATTGATGGACCACTCTCCAAGCGCACCCTAAATCATGGTTGTCAACGGCAAAAATCTCCTTATATTTTTTAAATAAAGCTATAATTTGGTCCTTTTGTTCTTCCAATAACCCCAATAAATTCTCATGCAGTACCACCACCATTACGCTGGACTGCAGATTGACAGGTAGACCAAATTCATTCAGCGACCAAAACTCAAGAGCCCAAAGGACCTCCTCAACTGTGGTTAAGTGTAAATACGCCACTATTTGATGATGGCGGATTTGCAATTGTTTTTTTCGGTAGATTCACTAGAAAAACCTTGATCTCCCCATGTCCCAGAAGTATAATGCCTAGAGCCACATGAGGCTCAAGCCACAATTGCTGATAAGGCCCAATGACCTCCCCAAAGAGTCTGGTTGGCACTTTCACCTCTAACTCAGTGTGTACTATTACTTGATGTCCAGAGGGGATGGATATAGGTCCAGAAGCTCTGAAGGCAGCCCTTGCTATTCATATATCTGCTGTGGAAGGGCCCAGGTCTTGCTTTTTAGTCAATGGTAGCGGACCAGAATCACCCCATCACTATATGCAAGGCTGATATGTCCCATATGCACCTGATCCTTTAGCACCACTGGAGGTAAAGTAAATTGGGATCTGCTGCCTTAAAATTTTTGAAGGCCTCCTTTGTCATATCAACGACATCCCCAAAGTGTCACATGAAAGCAGTTTCAATTAGCAGATTATAATAACTGTTTGGTAGCACTATTTCTGGAGCTACAACTACATTTGACCTAAACTGCAATATAGCGCGTTGTACACTATCTCAAAGACCGTGCTTTCCGCTCCAGCATTCCCATACACCATCCAATTTTCTGCGTCAGGTTTTAACATCAACTTCGCCACCAACATAGTGAAAACTATGTTGACTGGGGCACCCATATCTATTATAGCGCAAACTCAATTTTTTGCTACAAAAATTGTCACATTATGTACACTCAGAATAAGAAGATGTTGACTGTCTAATATGTGGACATTTAAGGGATCTCTTTTCCCAATAAAGCTCAAATTCCCTTCACTGACCTTGGGGTATTCCTTGACAATAGTATCTAACAGAAGGGCGACGTTTACTCCTTTTAGTGAAAGTGAATCTGAGAATGGGTCCAGCTTATTAGGAGAAACTTGGTCAAAAAATTGACAGGCGTACGGCTTTGGTTTCTCTTGAGGTGCTTCTTCCACCTTGGCCTTGGCTTTCGCCCATGTCAGTACATTTACGCCTCCAACCGGCTGCTAATATTTAAACTTGACATTGTACTGAGTTACTTCCGCTGAATATACTATAGTAGGTTCAGGTAAGACGTTTAAGGTTGAAATAGCAGAGGTAGAGAGTCCCGTTTCTACTCCGCGCCATCTTTTCCCTGGTAGTAATGATCCTACTGTACGTAGTGAACCCAATGATTGGGGAAACTCTAAGCAAGGTGGCCAGGGCGACCACATTAAAAATAATTCAACTGATAGGGTCCACATCCTTGGTTCTTATAAGATGGGTCAGACCAATAATTTATTTTGTTGATGATTGGCGTAATCAGGGCCAGGTCAATAGGTTCGCTGCTGACAATTAGCATGATTAGGCCCAGGTCAGTAGTTGGGATGCTGACTTTTCATAAGCAGGTCCATAGGGAAGTTCAAACTTCTGGGAGTAACTCATCTAAGGGCGAGGCACATAATTATAATAAGGTTGAGGGTTACTAGGAGGAATTTGGGCAGGGCGGGATAATTCCCTGAATAAGAAGGCTTAGCAACGGTGGCAGTATGTTTAAACTCTGTATTGGGTGAAGGAAAGGTACTGGATAGTTGGCGCAAAAACTGACCAATCTTGAGCAGTGGTACGTCATCCTCTAAAATTGGAGTCATGACATCGTAAAGCTCATGGCATGGCTTCACCGCAGAGGTCATTGCAATGCACACATCAGATTTGGATAAAGTCCTCGCCCCAATTAACATGTGGGCTTCTGCCATAGATCAGTCAGCAAACAAGGTGAGGGTCTCATTATTTTGAAGCCCAATGGTCAAGAACTCAGCCTTCAGATGCAACATCTTTTCAGTACCTCTGAACAACTGCAGCACAGTATCCTTCACTTCTTGGTATGTAACGGAACTGATTGAACAGAAGCAGGTGACTTGGTCAGTACTCCCAACATCCTAGGCAGATATTAACAATTTAGCTTTATGCCAATATGAGGCTCCTTCCACATCAAACTCAAAACATTTAAATAAGCTGTGGATATTCCATTGCGATCAAACAAAGGCAGCTTATTTATGCAAACTTCCTCCAGCTCATAACTGCGATTATTTGGAACATTCTGAGGAATGGGTCGAGACCCATAAGCAGTATCTCAATGAGAAGCTGATACAGTAGTCCCAGCGGCACAGGCTTATCCATGGCTCCAGGGGTGGCGTGGGCCTCTCAGTGAGCAGTACAAACATCATTAGGGGGAATTGGCTCTCTGATACATAATCATCTCCAGAACTGCCCTCCTGGGTGTAGTAGTTCATGCCAGAGTCATATTCTCCATAATATAATTCTCCCCAAGCAGCCCCTTGTTGCTCATCCACTTCCCAATGAGGGGACTGGGAGGTACCGTCCAACTTCCTCTCTGCGAAATACAGTTGTTCAGTATTGTATAAACAATTAGTGAGTTGCCTGTTTAGTTGTCCAAGGATCCACATTTGACTGAACGTGTTGTCAAGCTGTGTCATTACATCATTCCACTCTAGAAGGAGCTCATCCTGCAACTTGAGCACCGCTTCTAAATTATAAATTTAATCTGAGGTGGGCCAACCTGGGGACAATACTGCACCGATGAGGGGAAATGAAGAAGATGGGAAAAGAGGATAAAACCCGGAAAACCTCCATGTGCAGCGTATGATAGGCCAGGAACTTTATGGACCGCCTTTGTTATTCTCTATCTCGGTTTGGGGCATTGGTGCGCAACGCCAACACAGTCATAATCGTCCCTTATCCAAAGTTCGCTACCAGGATTGAACTTGGGGAGGCAGCAGTAGAGGTCCCTATTTTACCACTGGGGTATCTTCCCCTGAGCACCGCTTCTAAAGCAAGTTTGAGTTCCACATATTTGGCTGGCGTAGTAGTCCATGGGGATTTCCTGTCAAAGCAGGCCTGATGTAACATGACTGGAGACTGGGATTATTTTATTTTTGTGGTTGATCAATGAGCCCCCTGTAGTGAGCACCACCATTATATTTTTGGCGATATTAATGGAATACGCCATAAGGAGCACACATGGTCAAACTCACTGAACAATGGATGGACGATGTGAGGATTATTGGTCTTCAAAACAAACTATAAATAATTCAACAAAATATGAACAAATCTGATCTGACAACTCTATTTTGTTTAAATTAATATTAGCAGATCCCTTCTTCTCTGCTCTCTACTTCCTACTAACAATCCTTCTTCAATCATCTCATCTCACTTATATATCAGCGACTTCATTTGATACCACTCTTTTGGCGTAGAATATAAAAGCCACCATATTCTCATTGGCTCTGGAAGAGTATACTATTATTAAATTCCCTATCACCTTAGTTTGAGGCGATCTACTAAATATATATCATATGTCAACATTGCCTTAAAGTCTTATTTAGAGGTGATCCAATAATTACACTTACTGACCCAATACTACCTCATCTTAAGGCGCTCAAATTTCTGTACACTGTAAATCATGGTTGGAGAATTATAGCCAATCCGCTGTGGCTATTTAGGGCTTATCATCCAGTCATATCAGGATCTTGACAATCCCCCAATGTGGTCTCATATGGAGAAACCTCCGTAGAGGCGTGAGAGGCATTGTTAAATGCCAACTGGGACAATAGAAGGTCATTCGCCCAGATATCCTGCGTGGCAGTGGAATAATACTAGAGTTACTGTCCAAGGATTTGATTGACCTACTTTATTTGACCGTCCAATTGAGGATGATATGGGTGAAATGGCACAGATAAATTTTCAAGATAGCCAGAAGGACATCCTGATGCACGCCTTAAACTGTGGCTCCCAGTCACTCCCAATTTTCTGTGGCAAACAAAACATTGAGAAGACATGCCACACTAAGAGGCGGGCGGTTTCCTCATAGGTAATGATGGATGAACTGGGGATATACAAGGAAAGCTTGGTAAAGCAGTCTACCACTACCATAAGTGCGTTTTACCCATTGAAGCTAGGGAGTTCAATAATGAAATTAAAATATACTGAGGTCCACGGATCCTCATCCTGCTGTAAGGGATGGTGAAGGCCTTTCCAACTGGAGTGATCAGATTTCATCCAAATGCACATCTGTTATTGCGATCCATGCTGAATATTGCTGAAGATTCCCAACCATTTTTATGTCCACTCTACCAACTCAATGCATTTTTTGATTCCTGGATAACCCACCACCAGAGGGTCATGATGAGTACAAATCACTTCAGTTTGAAGGCAGGGCAGAGCCCAAACTTGGCCCTTGAACAAAAATTGTCCCCTCCCCCAACAAACCGTGTACGTTGATGCACTGGAAGTCCAAACTGGGAAACCAGCTCCAACCCTTATGTCATGGATGAGACCACGACTGGAGTTACTGGTTATCCCTCAACCAGGGTAATGAGTTCAAACAACCCAAAACTGGTGGAGGTACTGGCGACCAACTCACTTTGGATGAGGGCGATCAAGGCCCTTTTATAGGTTAAAGAGCCAAGAAATTTTCTATGCTACTGATTTGGAAAAAGAAATAGAATATTTACTGAAAATATTTTTAATCAGGATCAACTCTAGAAAAGATCATATTATACAGATCAAGACGTATGTTTGTTCCTTGATCCAAGAAATTTTCAGTCAGATTGGAATGTCATCATGGGCAATAATTCAAGAAAGGATGTGATGACGTCATGAAAAATATTTTCGCCATGCTGAGTTAGAAGATTTACATTATGAGGATAACACAGCCGCTGAAATTCCACTTAAAATGATCTCCTTTTATACCTTAAGTGGTCCAAAATAATTTACATTCTGCCAGTAAAGCTACAATGAGCAATCTGAATTATGCCAATGAGCGATTTTGAGGTTTAAAAGCGATTATTACAAAATAACCATTTTCCAATTTAAAAAAAACCTCAAAGCCATGAGGTGAAGCGCATTTCAGGATCGCCATTGATTAAACCTGAAGTTAAGAAGTTAATTACTAATTTTGGAAATCAATTAATATCTTTATGAAGCAATAATGGCCTTGAACCCAGAAGTGGGGCTTAGTACAAAGGCCCCTGAAGATCCAGGTTCAGGGGTAACCAACACATGATGGAGCTCACGGTTACAGGAGTTATCACTAATGGAAGAAAATACTAAAGCCTCAGTCAGAAGACGTCTGACTAGATGATCCTGAAAAATCTTCAATCGATAACTCAAAATACCTCTTTATTTTTCAATATTATATTCATTTCATATCTTATATTCCCCCTGAAGTATAAAATACTTCGTTTTATATCTTAATAGAAACCTTTTTATATAATCTTAAGTTTATCCCTTTTTTGTTTGAACTTGCGTTGTGTTAAGTTAGTAATCAGCAGTAACCAGTCTGGGATAACCATATACTATGTGTCCAGTAATCAGTCTGAGACCAGCCCTATTTGGAAAAAGACACTATTTGTTAAGGATACCTTGGTGCTGATAACGCCAATTAAGATGTTGGAAAGGTCCCTGTTGAGTCCTGTGGGCCAAAGTATGTCAAGGATGTCTAAGAGTTTCAAGAAGTTCACTATGGGCGCGGACAGTTTAACCAAGCGTCAATGCTGTAAGGGGTAATAACAGAGAAGGATTTGCTTAGTGAGCAATTGTGATGTTAGAAAAGGTTGTCTGGTGCCTAATTTGTGTGAATTAGACCCCCTGAGCAGTAAGTCAACCTCTAAAATTAAACGTGCTGAGGTTAGCATGCTAACTCCTTCCATGAAGGCCATCTGACCCATGGACACTTGAGCGACCAGCAGAACTTCCAGACCCACTCTGCCATAAAAATAGGGAGAGGGGCAACGTACAGAATCTGGGCTAGTGGACTGTGATAAGATCCTGTTATTCCACCGCCGTCAGACCCAACTATGGATTGTGACTCAGCATATCAGGGAGGACAATCAATGGACCCCTGAAAAATTATACTTAAAATTAAAACTGAAAATATTGCGGTATGTCTGGGCCTAGTGATGTACCAGCTTCTGTGGTTTGCGGATATACATGAGGGCATAGTTATTCATCTGTACGGTCAACTCATGTCACACGCCCTGAAGGAGGTACTGCCAATGTGTAACTGACTAAGTCATGGCAACCAACTCCTTAACATAAATGGTCCATGAATGTTTGGATTAAGTGAACTTTCATGATAAATAAGCAACTAGATGTTACAAACCATCCTGTTCCTGAAGAAAAACTGCCCCACGGCAGCTGATTATGCATTGCATGTGACGATGAAAAGCTTATCAGGGTCAGCATACTTGAGAATGGGCATTGCCAAAAACTCCACCTTGATGGAGTCAAACGCCAGTTACCATTCTTCTAACCATCACAATGGAACATTCTTCCCTGATAAGGGGAGCAGTGGCGCAACCAGCTGCGAGAGGACAGGGGAGAATTTTTTTTTAATACAAATGATGGTGCCCAGGAAGCTCTTCAACTAATTCTGGGTGGTGGGGATGGGCCACAAGAGGATGGCCTCAGGCTTTCTGGGAGGAATCGTGTACCCATCTTTCAGAACCAAGGTAATTAGGAAAGTAACCTCGTCCTTAAAAACTTGCACTTAGAGTTTTAAATAAAGTTCAGCCTTGTGCAGCGCAGACAACAACTTCCTAGGTCCTTCTCATGCTGCTTAGGATTAGGGAATGCACCAGAATATTGTTGATATACACCACTGCACAGGAGAACCAAAGGTCTCCCATCACGTCATCAATCATCCTATGGAATATGGCCTAGGCAGATCTCAAGCAAAAGGCATTACATGGAATTGAAAATTCCTCTCATGATACAAATCTCTGTAAGCCACTCTTGACCTTCCCCTACCTGAATCTGGTTACATGTTTTTATAAGTTCAAGGTTTTAAAAACACCCAGGACTTTGCAATTACCTGGCTGATCATCTGCTCGAGGGAAGGGGATAGGGATTGTGAACAGTAGTGTTGTTAAGATGCCCATAGTCCACACAGGGCCGCAGCATCCCGTCAGACTTCTGGGCAAAAACTATGGGAGACTCAATAGGTGAGGTCTCTTTAAACACCAGCCTTTACCAAGAGTGTCATTCAACCACGGCTCCTGGGCCTTATCCTCCTGCTCTATATAGGAATACTAAGAACAATTAATTTTGATGATATTAAAAGCCATCCAGAAGGCCAAATAATACTCAGAATCGGAGAGAAGACGTTTGGCTTTTTCATAATGAAGATGACCCTGTACTGGGCCATTCTGGAGGGGAAAATTCGCTGGCAACGCCACAGTGGGAGGGTTGACTCAATCAACCCTACTGCACCCACCAGAGAAAAGGTATTAAATAATGGAATTTCACTCATCTGGGGAATTTTGAATGACAGAAGATTGAGCTCAAGGTCAATACAACAACATTGCCGCTGCCACTAACCCAACCCCAGATTAATGGGAAATAAAAATCTGGCACAGCGCTGAACTGATCACAGAAGCCAAACCCATGTACTGAGAATGTTACAGGACATCTTATCGGGTATCAGGTCATCAAGGAAAACAGTGCAAAAAACCAATGATCCAAATCAAAATTGAGATCCAACCCCTGAGCGAACTGTAAACTCATAAAATATTTTAAAGTTCTTTTGTCCAAGAGAGCTTCAACGGAAACCAAATGAGCGCCCAACTGAATCTTAACTGGCAACAAAAAGTATGCCTGGTCTTGTTTCTTAGTCAAAATATGGGATGCCTCCAGAAGGGAAGGATATCCACCAAACCATTACCCAGGACGTCCATGGGAAAAGATGCTATGGTATCCACCACCTGTACACACCCATACTTTGTTACTTCTGATGTGAACAACTGGGGCACCAGAGGATTCACATATAATGGCTCATCCTAATATCGGGTAAACTGCTGATATGCCCTCACCTAACACAAAATGGCAGAGTGGGGAGATGGAGACGTGACCACGGGGATGAGCAACACCTCACGCTTGCAACCTGATCATGCTAGCCCATCCATAGAGAGCAATAATGACCCAATACTTCTACCCACTGATGGAAGAAACACTTATCACTGGCTGTGTTAGTAGGATTTCCTAACTTTGGGGGAAAAACTACAAACAAGATAATGAAGTTTCCATTTATTAAACAATAATGCTGCACCCCTTGTATGCTAAAGGGTGGAGAAGGACCAATATTGTCGTCAATCCATTATTTCATGGATCATGCTGATAATAATAAGACTTTCCTGGAACTCAAGGTGATTAAACATCCAGAACCTCAACCAGAAAACTTCAGTTATAGCTATCCATATTGATTGATGAAAATTGAAAAAAGCAGCCATGAGGACTAGCAAGGGATTTCCAGAATGGGAAATTATTGCCACTAAGCGTTCAACAGAACTCTCCAACTCATACATAAATTTGGATATACTTTAAGATGTTTAATGGAAACCAAAATAGTGGAAAGTATAAAAAATGGAGTGACAACGGTACCTGTCAGGAACTGCGCTCCTATATTCTTGCTAAATGGGGAACTAAATCTAAGTGCACTATCATCAAAATTTTTTAAAATCCAGTTCTGGCAGATTGTCATTATAAACGATTTCAAATTACTAACTCAGATCTGACCTGCCTGGTCAGATTAACATCAAATTTGGTAGTGATATTATTACTTACACCGCAATCATGCATGACACAATAATGATGACGCCTTCAGTAGATGGCAGGTTGTACTCATAGCCAGGCCACATATGGCTGGCTCCATTGGGTCAGAAAGGGATTGGCCATGCCTGTACCATTCGGAGATGGGTTCATCTGAAAACCTGTTGGGGAAACCTGGTGGATTTTTTTTTCAACCCCAAGACTAATTTGGTCCCTTTATTTCTAGTGGAATGCAACTTGATCTCCACAGTGGAACTTGAACCTATGGACACCCCTCCTGGGATACACATGTCAATTGCCTTCTGCTGGTGTCAGAATTTTAACAAGATGGTTTCCTCCAATTTTTTAGCACTAGTGGTGCCCAACCCAAAAGGGGGAGCCGCCACGCATCTTTATTTGCAAATGGGCCAAACAAAGGGATTATTAGAAATAAAAAATCCTAATGTGGCACCTCATCTAACAGCCTAGGAAGCCATATCAGAAGGTGAGGATGCTTCAGGGAAACTTTTGTCCAGCGCCCACTTTAGCTAATGGACCATGGCGGACAGCATTGGGGTGGAAGCATCAGAAACATGGGGCATAAGGAGGTTAGTTGTGGGTTTTCTTCGTTTATGGGGCCAGCGATGGTTTCCTCCAATGATATATCAATATTTGGGATGAAATGGCCAACTCTGGTGGAATGGCTCATTAACTAATTTTGTGGTTTTTTGTACAATTGCTTGATTTATGCTCCCCATTTAGTTGTGACAAATCTAATATTCTACCAAGATTGGGAAGTTAGGCTTGGATGGGGCCAATTTATGGCCCTAAATAGTATATGGATCACTGGCGACTAGTAGCTGAAGATGATCTATTTATATTTATTTAAGTAAATATCAGCGAACCTGAAAATCCTGAATTTGAGGTGGCCAAGGTTGTTTCCAGCACTTCATATATATATTGAATTGACTATTGACTGAGAAATGAGATTCCCCTAATAATATTCAATGAGGAGAATCAAAATGTGTTGTCAGCAAGAAGCAAAGTTATCCTGAGTGTATCAAGCAGCCAAAGATGTTCCTGCATATAGTTACTAAGTTACAATCAATTCAATAAATAATTTGTATTAGAAAAAATATACGACTCACCAGCAACTCAAGGCCAAGTATGAGCTAAAACTAATTTGGACATTAGGAAAGAAGGAGAGAGAGGGTTGACCCTAGGAAGAGAGGAGCACAACCGTAGTGAGTGGTTAACTGGGAGAACCAGCAATGAGCCAATAGGTCTGTGATGAGCGCAGTAGCCCTTTTATAAAAATAAATATCTGCCTTTTCCCTCTCAATAAACATCATCCTTTGCCTATTCTTCCTTTTTTTTCTTAAGTTTATGTTTATTCTTTTGGGTTAGGGGTTAGGCTGGGGGATCCCAAATGGCGCGGGTGACACGCCAAGGGGTCAGATGGCGCTGCAAGCCCCATCGCCTAAGGTAAAATGGCAAGGGCTGACAAGTCTTCATACTGGTTGGCCTGCCAACCAGCAGAGCCCACTATCACTAGAAAAGTGATTTTTTAAGTAGCTGGCATTGGCTTCTACCCTCCGCCACCACCTGGAACTACTTCTATTTTAAATCCAACAATATTTTGGTGTTGAGCAGGGTGGGTAAAACACTATTTGCAGGGTATACACCTTTACCCATCTCTCATCCACCACATGAGCTAGATCACCCAGGGTGACAAGAGGGATTGCCACCAGCTTTTTCCCCTATTATGTATTCATGAGAATTTCTTCTGGTCTAGCTGCATGGGCCATTCCCCAAGGCTTACAACAGGTGTCTGTGATGGTGAGAGCTGATTGGAAGAAGACTGGCCATAGCAATGAATATGTTAGTGCCCAGTGGATGGCACAGAATGCTAAGGGCTCATCTGAACTAAAAATTTGGGATGGGGCAAACTAAGGTATAAATGAGGAGCAAACCAGTTCCAACGCATATCAAAGGACCCAAAACAAGCCAGGTGGCTATAATAGGTGCAACTATGGGTCTTACAGGGGCAACTCCCATGGTGGGAGAGGCATGGAGGTTTAAAACTCCTCCTGGTTCCATGGCTGTTTGTTATAGCACATAAACATAATATAAGAATATTGGGGCATGAATTGGACAGATTGCGCTGTATTAGTGGCAGATGGCAAGGTAGAATATGGTTGCAGGGGTCAGTGGCGTGTTTAACAGATTGGTTTGGTGGTTTAGATTACAGAGTTACATTTTCATTTACTGCAGGATACATTGTTGGATAAATGGATGGAAACATCCATTCCATAATTCAGAGGGCATCTTGCAGATGACAGCGTGAATCACACTTGATTGACTTGGTAACCTAACAGTATGGAGTGGAGGGCAGACTCTGCTTTATAAAACATAAGTGAAAGATAGGTTTATTATATAATAATATGACATAACTGGCAACATACCCTTAGGAGGGCTGTTGCCTTTATAATAGGGGTATGGGAGAATCAGAAGGGAGCTCAAGAACTAACCTGCGCCCAGACCTCTGTGATACATCCTAATTGGATACATTGAGAAGAGTATGTCAGTTGTGGAAAAAAGGATTTGATAGGTTTAGATCATGTCATGGATTTTTTATAGCACATATCCTGGATAAAAGAATAATCCATACTAATGGTGACAATCATATACATATTCATCTGGATTGGTGAGTCATTTCAGCTAGTCTTGCAAGGACCTGTTACATTGATATAATCAAGTCAAACAAGCATATGGGAAGGTTGAACAATCTGTGAGTTCGATCTGAAAGCCATACTAAAATTGTCACAGTTAGTGACACTATACTGAGGTAGACTGCCCATCCAAGACTAAGCATCTGAAGCTACTGAAATCAAATCCAGAACCCTTGAGAAAAGCCAATGACCTCTCTAAGGTTGTCAGAATACTAACCAGATGGATTCCTCCAATGAGTTACCGAGATTTTGGATGAAATAGGCCAATTTTGGCGGAATGGCTTAATGAATGGATTTTGTGATTATTGGTGTGATTTCTTAATAGTTGCTCACCAATATAGTTTGAGCCAAATCCAGTATTTTTCTGAGATTCAAAGATTGATTTGAGTGGGGTTAATTGGTGGCCCCAAATTAGTATAAGGGTAACCAGCGACTAATAGCTGAGGATGATCCAATTATATTTATTTAAGTAAATGGTTGCGGAACCTGAAAATTTTGAGTTGAGGTGTCCAATAGATGTTTCTGGCGCTTAATATGTAATAATTAACTATTGTCCAATAAAGCCAATTCCAAAATGATTCACTAAAAAGAGACAAAACGTGTTGTCAGTGAGAAGCTGAGTTATTCTGAGTACCCAAGCGACTAAAGCTGTTTCTAGTGCATTATCACTAATTCAAATCCATATTTGATATTAATTTATATTATAATTTATATGGCTTGCAAGCGACTGAATGCTGAAGATGAGCTGAAACTAAATCTAGTCATCAGGAAGGATGGGGTGAGAGGGTTGACGCCAGGAGAAGAGTAAGTGGAGCGGAAGAGAGAGAGTGGTTGTCTGGAAGGTCCAGCAATGAGCTGATAGGTCAGCAATAGAGGAAGTAGCCCTTTTTTACATGTAAATACCTGGCGCTTCCCTTTCAATAACATATCCCTTTGCCTAATATCCCTATTTATTATAAGTTTATATTTATTCTTGTTGGTTTGGGGTTAGGCTGGGGGATCCCAAATGGCGCGGGTGACACGCCAAGGGGTCAGCTGGTGCTGTTGGCCTCATCACCTAAGGCAAAATGGCATGGGTTGACCAGTCTCAATACTGGTTGGCCTGCTAACCAGCAGAGCCCACTGTCACCAGAAAAGTAATTTTCTGCAGTGGCGCTCACTACAGGGGGTTCTACTGGTTGGTGCCAGATTAGCTGATGGGTTAGAATTCTGGCGATTTCTGGTGGTGAGGAGGGCAAGCCCTGGATGCCCGCATCACATGCTAAGGCTGGAAATAAGAAGAATACCATCTGGTTAAGTGGGGGGAAATATCGGAGTTTTAACCAGATGGATTCTGTCATGGAAACGGCAGAAGAAGTTTAGACCAGCCTGCCAGTCAAGATGCTTGAACACCCAAAAGGAAAGCCAGAATTCCAGGGGCATTGCTGACCGTGCGACTTGATATGGAGCCAAGAAGTGTGATGCAACACAGTGGTAGCATAACAGCAAGGTAAGGATTACTCGCTGAATCCAATTGGCAACAGAGGGAGCCATGGTGACCAAAAGAATTGGTAATGTCCACCCAAAATGTGGGGTGATGGACCACCAGAGAAATGCCATCAGGGATGCGGTAAAAGGGAAAAATAACTGATAAAAATTTCTTTTTGGTAAAATTTTATTGGGAAATGAAAGTAAGAAAGATCGACCAACAATCTTTTCATTGCCTTGCAACTGATTAAATAGTGGTTGATAGGTGAAAACATGGTCGGGGTCCACAAATTTGGCCTAACCAGTGAATTGGATGGTAGAGGGGGGTTTATTCTTTGGGAACCATCATCGCAAAATTTGGCGGCGGGTTGAGTCTCTGTCAGTTCAACCTCAAATGTCTGGACCAGGGGTCAATTACATTTCTGACGGTTAGCACGACAGCATTTGGCCCAACAAGCGACAGGAATCCCCCAAGGCCATCCAATATAGGGATGGGACCATTTGGTTGGGAACAGGTTTGGGCAGCCAACCCGCCCACGCTCAGTCAATTAACCATTCATTTGGTCAATAGAGGCCCATCAGACGCAACGCCCAAATTACTATCAGAGGGTTTCAAACTCTTGGCAATGGCACCCAATATTTGTTCTGCTGATTTTGGGGTCAAATTGGATCCATCAGGCGATCTGGCCAGTTTCATTCTTCATGCTTTTAAAACTATTTGATTTTGGCCATCAGCCCAATTACCGCCTGAATTGGATCTGACTAATTTCAGTTCTATAATCTCAGCACAGATTTCACTGATTCCCCACAACAGTTCTGCCGAGGTGAGTGAGGAAATTGGGGGTGGGATCCGAAGCAGACGAGCTGTCACCCATCGCTCGCCAACTATGTGGGCGAGATTGCCTTGGGTGATGAGGGGTACTGCCATCCTCTTTGGTGTTTTCTTACTTGGGAATGGAAAGATAGCTTGATCAAGAGCCAAAGGACACTCTCCGAGACTTACAGATTCCTTCAATGATTTAGTGAGATTTGGGATGAAATAGACAATCCAAGTGGAATGGCTTATCAACTGGAGTTGTGGTTATTAATATGATTGCTTGGAGGTGGCTGCCAATATGAGTTGAGCTGAATCCAGTATTTTACTAAGATTGGAAGATAGGTTCAAGTGGAGCTAAAAGGTGGCCCCAAACTAGTTTAAGAATCACTGGCAACTAATAGCCAAGGATACTCCAATTATATTCACTTAAGTAAATGTTGGTGGAACCTGACAATTTTGAGTTTGGGGTGGCCAAGGGTGTTTCTGGCGCCTAATATAAAATAACTAACTATCACCCAAGAAAGGAGATTTCCAAATGATTGACTACAAAGAGTCAAAACATGTTGTCAGTGAGAAGCCAAGTTATTCTGAGTACCCAAGTGACAAAAGCTGTCTCTGGTGCATTATCATTAAGTCAAATCCATATCCAATATTAATTTTTATTCTAAATTATATGGCTCACCAGTGACTAAATGCTGAGGATAAGCTGAAACTAATTATCTTGTCATCAGGAAGGATGAGGTGAAAGGGCTGACGCCAGGAAGAGAGTAAGTGCAGCTGAAGAGAGAGTGGTTGGCTGGAAGGTCCAGCAATGAGCTGATAGGTCAGCAGTAGGCGCAGTAGCCCTTTTGTACATATAAATACCTAGTGTTTCCCTTTCAATTAACATATCCTTTGCCTAATCTCCCTCTTATTATAAGTTTATACTAATGTTGTTGGATGAAGTTAGGCTGGGAGATCCCCAATTGGGGCGGGTGATATGCAAAGAGGTCAGCTGGCACTGCTGGCACCATTGCCTAAGGCAAAATGGTAAGGGTCAAACAGTCTCCATACTGGTTGGCCTGCTAACTAGCAGAGCCCACTGTCACCAGAAAAGTGATTTTCAGCAAAGATCATTTACTGTAAATGTGGAACTTGCTTTGACAGTCAGGCCTGAAACAAAAAGCATGAAAAAGGCTAAAAATCTGGAAGAAATTAGTTCATAAATCTGGAAAAGCACCAGTTATGAGGTAATTGAATTCTAGTAGTTCAGAAACTTTTGATCTCTCTAAAAGGTCAAAAAGTTTCAGCTGGATCAGTTTTCACTGATGGCTCTGAAATGTTGCAAATCTTAATATTTATATTGGTATCAAAGCTGAGAAATGACTTTTCTCTTCTCAGATATTAAGATTCAGTAAATAAAGCTTTATGTTTTTTTCTGCCTAAATCTTTCCCCTTTTTTAAAGACAATCTTATACTAAACTATGGTTAAAACCCACTTTTATGGTTAGACTCAGTTTGAGGTTTTGGTCCGAACCTCCTATTGTACATGGAATAGCACCTACAACACGACCTATTCTTTTAAGTTGCCACTTCTTATTTCAAAGATTTCTGACACAGTCCTTACCAAACTTCCCTAACCTCTCAGAGGCTTCTCTCTGATAATTTTTGTCAGTTTAGTAAGCGTTTAATTCATAATTTATATGAAAACACACAAAATATTCCCGGGTAAGCAACGCGGCACTAAACGCCTCCAAAACCGAAATCATCCTCCTTGGTCAGTTTCAGAACTGCTGGGCCCCAGCAAGTAGTTCCCAACCCAGCCCAGCTGCTCGCTCAAGTCCACGCCTTACTAACTTAAAACACACCGCTCCACTGGTGCTCCCCTTTGTGCCGCGACCTACCATAGGACCGGTACGCCATCTGGGCGTGTGGTTGGAGGCAGGAGGATACGCGTCAGCAGTAATGGAGGGCCATATACTGGACAACGTGACGAAGCAAATCGCCTCTCTCAGAGCCCACCCTACTACCCTCACTGGCAGGGTTGTTCTTGCCAACTCTATGCTCCTATCCAAAGTCTGGTTTGGAGCCACGCCATCCCCTTCTCCCCAAGCTTCTTCAAATCCCTGTATGCTTTGCTACAAGGTTGGCTTTGGTCAGGCCGCCCTCCACCAGTACGGCTAGAGGTCATGTTTGGCCCTCATCATCATGGTGGCATGGGCCTACTTGACTTAAAGCCCATGCCGCCAAGATCCTAGGCACCTGGATTGCGGCCGTCACTGCTCCTACACTCCCATCCCAACACTGGTCCCGCGCAGCCCGCTCCAACTTCTCCCGAGCCTTGGGCCTCAACAATCCATCAAACCCCCACTCCCTGATGAAATACCTCGCATCACACACATCAGCCACAGGTCCTCACGGGACCAAAACCCACTACAAACGAATCCTACTCTCCATGCGAAGCGCAGAGTGGAGAATTCGTATTAGTGGACATACAACCCAAAGAGGCCGCCCCTCTCCTCAGTTCACACAAGAGGTACAGGGGCTACCCATCCATGATGGAGTGATCTCCACTCGATTCAAGTCCTATCCAGGGTGGACTACCTGGACATGATGGACATCCCTTATTCCACTGAGACCCAAAAGACTATCTAGAAATACGCACACCATCCTCTGCTGCAGCCTCAAGTCCGTTCCCATGTGTGGCGCTGCCTGAGGCGGGTGTATCGTACAGCTGAGCGCTCTAATGCTTTACACTCATCCTGTGTCGTGTGTGGCCAGTATGGAACGCTGCTTCACCGCCTGGAGAAGTTCCCCACCTCTAAAGTAATATGGCGCGAAGTCCAACGTCTGCTAGGCCAGGATCAAACACATCCCTTCAGTCTGTCAAGAGATATGTTTGCTTCATCAATGGCCTCCCCCTCCCACCCTCCCTTCGTGCTCTGGTGGTTGCAATCGCCATGTGGACTATCCACACGATTGTCTTGGATGCCATCGCCGGATCCATCCCCACCCTCCCTGAAGCTGTCCACAGATTCCGGTCTCATTTGGTGGATCAATTTCAAGCGTGGATGTTTGGATATCTCCCACCACGTCGCCGGCAGCTGGTCTCCTCCTGGTTCCCAGTCTGGTTCATCAAATCAGACCCCTTCCTCCACACGTGCTCAATAGTGGCTACGCCCCCTACACACGTTCCTCCCCCTTCCCATAAGTGGCGTTCCCGCTGGCAACAAGAGATAGCATCGCTTCTCTGGGGTGCCTCACCTGGTACTGAGTTTTGTCTCGTCTGAGTCATATTCGGAAGTGTCCGTCCCATGGTCAGCCTTCCCCGCAATAAATTTAAATATATGAAAACACACAAGAGATAACCTGGGATGCTGCTTCCTGCTTCTTGGACACTTTGACCTCTTTGGAAACCGTTTTACAAGTGCGCTACCTTCAGCAGCCTCCTGTGATCCACTTACTTAAACCATTAAAACAATAAGACTTATCTGTTATGTTAGGGTTTATCTGGAGTTTTGGGTGGATTGGGAATTTTTTGGGTATTAGCACGAACCAGGCCAATGATGAGATGTGCCCTATAGTCCTGCTGGAGGCCCCTATACTGGATTACCTTCAGGAAAACACCTTCGATCACTTTTACTAAAGTAGAAGAGGAATAAGGGGCAGTGAGGTAAGATCCTTGGGGGCTATGGCATTAACTTATTACTCATCTACTACATGAGTTAAGTCGCTGATCTGGGAAAGAGGCTTCACCAGAGGTTTAAGGCCTTTTTACACCTGTGAAGATACTGTTCAAAATTCAGCTGTAGGAGCTGGTCATCTGGATTTACATTGTCTTTTCCTTTAGAAAAGGATATAGTCTTCCTCTAGACACTTGTGCAAGTTCTTAGTTTCATATTCATCTCATAAATTTTAATGGTTGAGAGGAGTTACAACCATTTTAGGGGAAATGAGCAAAGGATGGGATATGTGGAGGTTGTACCAGTTCTTTTAAGTTAACACAATCTTTAGCACTCACCTAGCTATTTTATAGAAAGGATAGTCTTTCCAGGCCTTCAAGTACTGGACTGACGAGCGCAATTTTCTAGAGTCCAAAATTTCCCCTAACTCTGCCTCCTGGGAAGTATCCACCATAATATCTTAAGCTATGCGGGCATGGGGCCCTTGAAAGGAGATAGTTAAGATGCATAAAATAAACTGTGCATATTTCCAGTGGGATGGGAGCTTGATTCTGAAGGCACCATTTCCAAAGTACTTCAGGACTTTGTGAGTGCCAGAGCGTTTACATTTAATTTCCTGGAAGGAACTTTCATGCCCAGATGTTGGGTGTCAAACATGACAAGGGACCCTTCCTTGAGTTTGTTAGATGGGTGGCGCTTTTTATACGCAAACTTATTGTAAACTTCTACTGCTTTGACAGGTGCTCCCAATCAAAATTTTTCATTTTGCATATGTGATTCAGATGTTCCTCCACTTTTGTAACTGTGGAAGTAAAATGGGTGTCAATATGAAATGATTAGCTTTAACTAAAGTTGGCTTTAAAAAAGAGAAAAATTAGAGGAGGCATGAGGGGGGTTATTATATGAAGACTGCGCCAATGGGAGATACAACGCCCATTTGTCATGACTGGCTGAGGAATAGCAGCGGAGGTATTGCTCCAAGGTTTGGTTCATCCTCTTGGATTGACCATCCAATTAGGGTTGTTGTAATTGGGTTGACCAACCATCTGTTTTATCAACATTTACTTAATGTTATATTTACATTATTATATAGATAAAGGATTTTATTGATTGTTCTAATTTATCTTGCCTTGTAAGCTCCAACTTTAGAGGTAGTTTCTAGGGTTGTGTTGAATTACTTTAGTTGAATTCGCTGAGGCTCTATTACTTGCATTTCTAATGGTTAATAAAATTCCTAATACCCGCTGGTGCAGCCTATAGTTCCTTAAAATCTACTGATTATCATAGGATGTGATCATGTTGTTCCTGTCAACTGTTATATTATCTCGCTCATAATATTCTACATTCCCTGAGCCAGCATAAAATAATTGATAATAGGATCCCATTATAACTAGGCAATCCACTGGCATCTCATTTGTGATTGGCGTGTTACTTTTTGTGGAAATACCCAAGCCTAAGCATCTTCTGTCAGGGAGATGGCCTATAATGTTTAGACTGGCCTTCCAGTCAGGATGCAAAAGCACCCAAAAAGCGAGACAGATTTCCAGAAGTAAAGCTGCACAAACAACGTTGTGTTATATGTAAAGGTGAGTAACAATTGAGGACTGGAGGGCCATAAGTGTAAAAAGGAACCCTTAAGAAACCAGGCCGTTGTGGCTCCATACCCAAGGGCTTAGGCGCGGAGAGTTGCAAAATCAAATTGGGTGATTCAGGGCTCCCCATAGGGGAACAGGGTTTTCCAACATGGGTGAGGGGCGGATCCTCACCTGGAGTGGGGATAATTGAGCCCACAGAATACCGATCCTGCTGACGGATGGCCTCTGCAATCAGGGAGCGTTCCACAAGATCTTTAGCATGATAAGCCCAATTGACTGCGGTAAGAGCTAGAGTTACTAGAATGTCTGGGATTGCCCAGTTGTTATGAGGCTCAAGAGGCTACATTGTAGAAGTCGCAGGGATTTTTCAAGGAAATTTTTACAAAAACAAATATTTGGGAGCATATGAAGATTTTAATAAAATGTAAGATAAGAAAATTAACTGACAAATTTCCTCAGTGTGATACAACTGCTTAAATAGATGATTAATTTGGGGAATTGCTTGGAAAAGCATGGGATTGGGACCTCAAGATTTGACCTAACCTGGCAAAATTTGAGCAATGGGTATATAAAAACAAACTAATCTGAACCAATTTCAAAAGAGTTGGCAGCAGGCGAGTCTCTGTCAGTTCACCCACAGATGTCCAAATTGCAGTTTTGCCACAGTTCTGATGATTAGTGTGACAGAATCTCGCCTGATGGGAAATGGGAACCTCCCAATGCCACCCCACATAAGGGCAGTCCCAAGATGTTGGGAATGGGTTAGGGTGCCCAACCTGCCTGTACTCAGTTTCTTTGGCATCCGTTCAACTAAATGGGATCCATTGGACAGAGATCTTGACATTCTTGGGGGGTTACAAGATTGGGTACTTTTGAGGATGTCCCAATGCCATCAGCAAGTTCCACCAACAATTTAACATTAGGCGCATGTTTCATAGAAGTCCCACGCCCATTGGGCTATGTTCCAAATATTTTTGAGGCTGACTTCAATCATGTGACAACATTTTCCAATGGCCCAATTCCATTGGCGAGTTTTGACAAGGATTTTACTCTGGACACTTCATTCACTGAATGTACGCGCCCTTTGAACTTTATTGCCAAGGGTTTGGGCTCTCAAACCTTAATGCCCAAGGCTCATTGCCATCAACTTTATGTGGAACTTTTTCCCCATGAGGATTCTGACTTTCTGATACTTCAGCGCAGATTCCTCAATTTGACGCACTAAATCAGCGAAGTATATGTGGGGATAGGTGGGATCTTCAGAGAGAGGGCTGTTAAACATTGCTCGTCCACCACAATGGTGAGGTCACCCTGTGAGATGAGAGGGGTAGACAGCCTTTTCAGACCCTTTTTGAAGGGAACGGGAATCCCTGTTGGGATTCTAACCCAAATAAAGGATTTGAATGAGGTTGGTGACAGGAATTAAAACCAAGTTAACCAAATAGCTAGGCCTAAATTGGGGACAATTCCCAACGACTTTCCAAACCCTAGTATTGGGGTTCAAATCTAATCTATGAGGTGAGCAAATCCTATTGAACTGAAATGATTAACCTCCCACTGAATCCCCAATTATTGTGAGTCTAGATCTTAGTTTGGGGATTTAATGAACCACACTCCCTTATAATGATGCTTGGACTACAATAAGCATGCCAATTTTTCTCCTTTTTGCATTTAAGATTGTATATATTTGGAATTTGCCTCACCAGACTTGATATCTGGATTAACAAGGCTTCCCGACCAAGAGAAGCAATCAAGGTAAGTATCCAGCACCCTCAAGCTTCAGGTCACTGGCCAAAAAACAACAAAGAATCTGTGGTGTCAACCTGTGAAACTGACAAAACTGGTGCTCCTGCCAGGTTGCACCCTAAGTCCATGATGAAATTAGAAAATAAATAACAAAAGCAGGTATGGATAATATCGATTTTGTTTCAGAAAACTACTTAGATTGTGAAGCCACCTGTCTCAGCGACTGGGCAACCCTATCTGCTTTGGTATGTGGATTGAAGCAAAGAGTTCTCACCACCAAACAACATCAACTTGACCTCTAAGCTGCCAATGCTGCTTTGAAAAATGAAGTATGCCAATTAAACTAACTTGTTGCCACAACGTCAGCTCTTGGTGCCACCCACAAACAAGTGTAGAGAATATTTAATTTTAACAACCTGTGGATACAAGTAGATGCGTTTCAACCTCAAGTGTATTTCTAAGATACAACGCTTCATTAGGTGAATGTGCTGTCCCCGTATCAGTTCATGTTGTTTGTCCTCTAATACCCCCAAGTGGTACATTTAAACCTTCATTTAAAGAAAAATATGTCCCTGGAGAGGAAGTATTTTCTCTTTCTTATATTGCTATGAAAGCTTTATGGAGGAAGTGACTGACATCAACGGCTTAAAAACTTGACCAACTATATTAGACGTATGGCTCAAGATATTATGGTCCCCCATCTGATGCATTGCTGAACTTGGATTGATGCAAGACTGACTTGCTGTGGGAATTTGAGAGTGACTTAACCCTAACCAACCAAAAACAGACCTTTATGGGTATCAGCCTTGTTTGGGGGGTAAACTATCAGCAAATTAGTCCACCGTTTTTACTTTAAAACACAAACTCTGTTTTCAGGAAATCGTCTTACATTAGATGGTGCCATCACAGCTGCATTTTTGGCATTTAAAAATATGCCTAATATCTTACTTTATATTAAAGCAGTTAAGTCTAACTTAACGTCTTTCCTCCATATTAAAGAAGCTATTTTGGGGATTCCAGCTGACAATCTTAAACCTATTGGTCCCACTCATTTTAATGATAATAAGAACAAGCTTTTGGATCAAGTGGTAGCAGTTATACCCCCTGATCCTTCTACACCTGAATTATACTACATTCATTGCAAAAGAAACAACCACACTGTAGCTGACTGCCGCATCCTTCAACGTAAGTCAGCAAAAGATCAGTCAATATATGGCAAGAGGCTCTCTATGCTGATGGAAAACAAAAACCACAAGACCCTTGTTCTAGTTCTAGCTGTATACCCCAGTACTTCCAAATTTTCGTGTTAGATGCCCTTCAGAAGTTGAAGCCCGCTGTCTATTCAAGGAAATAAACACCTCCGGCTTTCTTACTTCTATGTTGGTCAGTTACCCAAACAAATTTTGTTGGTCTTCTCTTCTAAAAACCAAGTTTTGGCAGATAAAACTTTTAAATGTATTAAACAACCTTGGGCTTTGGCACTGCAGAATCCTCCGCTTGCTTCACTGCAAATCACTAATGACATTCTATTAGCTATCAACTCCCAATTTGGATTGTTGGTGGTTTGATCAAAGTAATAGTCCATAAGGGTAAAGTCCTGGCGATAATTGAAACTGGTTCTCCAATTATGTAATTTCCTCCTGGATTATCCAAAAGATGAAAACGGCTCCAGAAATGATTCACTAAGCTGAATATGGGATGGAAGGTAGTCAGTCTACTAAGGCGATATGAGCCTATTCTGCTTTACCCCTTCGTTTTGGGAAAATATTAATTACTGTCCCCGCTGTTGCGCTAGAAAATGATAAATATGAGTTACTTATTGGGGCCAACTGATATGGGAGTTTAACTGCATCATCAATTAAAAGTAAAAATACCTATCCCTACTAGGGTATCAGATTCCATTAATATTTATACTCTCCATCAAAAATAAAGGAGCCCCTAAAAACGGACATGCTTCCTTAAATACTCATCCTCTATCTGCAAAATTGAGTACCAAGTCTTTGGAGAAAAATCAAGTTACTCCAGAGGCTGTGGATGCCAAAGACAGGATCCCTCTGTATACCCCTCATCCTATTACAATACCCTCTGGCTCACAAGTAATTGTGGATACAGGGATCAAGATTTTCACCCCTCCTAATCAAATTTTGGAGCTAATTGGACACCCAAACCCTTCAATTAAAGAAGCATTGACCTTCCCAGGGATTTTGGATCCTGCCCACGGAAAAGCTATCTCTATTAAATTAGGAAATCTAATGAATTAAACCCTATAAGTCCCTTGGCATGTCCCTATTGCTTATGTAAAATTATGTCCCATTAATAATATTGCCAATGTGAGTTGTTTTGGCTCGTTACAGGATTTAGGCTTTGATTCTCCACCCACCATAGCTTTGGTCAAAAATAGAATGGGGATAATCTCACCCCTAAAAGAACGCCAGAACGTCAAAGACCTCCATGAGGAGTATGGAATTTTTTCCTTGGGACCAAGTGAATATGGGAAAATGTTCAGGGTAATTCACCAGATTGAGAATGAGGCTCACCCTCCATTTAAACTCTAGTCATATCGCAAATTAAAAGTTGAGTAAGCTCAAGTGTCCCTAGAGCTACAGCAACTGTTGGAAGCCGGGTTACTTTGTCATCTAAAGACCCTGGGCTTCCCCATATTTATTAATTTGGAAAAAGTATTGTGGTAACCGTGTTGTCATGGATTATCACTGCCTCAATACAATCACAAGAAAAGATAGATACCCATTGCTGCGTATAAATGATTCCTTACATTTAATGTCGGATTCCCACTATTTTTAGCTATGGATTTTGCCAGCGGGTACTGGCAAGTCAATTTATTGCCAGAGGATTGTGAAAAATATGCCCTCATCTCAAATGAAGGATTGTTTGAGCCCACTCAAATGCCGCAGGGGTTATGTAATGCCCCTGATGCCTTCCAACGCGCCATGGACGAAATTTTTAGGTGATTTAAAACAGTCTTGTGTGTTAGTTTATCTTGATTATATTGCCATTTTTCAAGAACTTTTACCAAGCTCATAGATAATATCAGTCATGTTTTCCAGCAGTTATAGCAATCTTCACAAAAACTATAACTATCCAAATGCTCCTTCTTTCAGAATGAAATGGATAATATAGGTCTTAAGGTAGAGAAATCCAGAATATCCCCAATGGACGCCAAGGTCATGGCCACTTCCAAAATGTCCCCCCTAAATCCTTATGAGACATACAAGATTTTTTTATGAATGGGATATTATCGTCATTTTACCACCTTATTGACACCTCTGATCTCTAGTATATTTACTGAAGAAAGGGATACCCTTCCAGTGGAAAGAAGAGCAACAGCACGCCTTTGGCCTACTATGCATCTCTCACCCACTATCCAGTACTTATACATCCTAATTTTGACAAACCTTTTCTTCTCTTTACCAATGATAGCTATATAGCCATCAGAGCCATCTTATCGCAGCATGATAAAAACTTGGTAGACCATCCTATTGCCTAATATAGCAAAACTCTAACAAGAGCTGAACACAACTGTAGCGTTATGGAACACAAATGCTTTGTGGTACTACTAGCTATATTTTTTATGACCTTATTTATATGGGAAACATTTCGCCATAGTTAATGACCATGCATCCTTGCGATGTCTACAGCAAATGAAGGACCTCAAAGGGAGATTAGCCTGATGGACGTCTAAACTTAAAACTAAGACATTTCCATTAATCATTGACCTGGGCAATACACCTAACGCAGATTGCCTATCCTGGCTTCCCATATTAACTTTAACTGACCCTGAAGAGGATTAATTTTATGACTTTCTAGCTCAAACACATTCTTGGAAAGATGAATCCTTGACCCTTCAAAAGGAATTAGAAAAATGATTGGCGAATCTTCAAGTCATAAACGGCCATATGTACAAACTCATGTTCCAAAAATGGTTGCCCTATGTATGACCTTCAGCTTAAAAAGATGTCTTATTGGAAGGACATTGGCAAGTTGGCCATGGTTGAATTCAGAAAACCAACTAATGGCTCAAGACTAATGCTACTGGGAAGGAATGCTTGTTTCAATCCAGGATGTATTAGAGTCTTGCCTGGTATGTAAAAGTCAAGCAGGACCTAATCCCCAATCTAAACATCCAGTGGTTCCACCCTGTGAACCCTTCCATATTATTAGCATCGATGTTGTGGGACCTCTCCTCAGGCCTCTAATGGTCATCAGTTCCTCCTTCTATCTGTGGATCATTTAACTAAGTGGATCGAAGCTGCATCACTACCATCCACTTCAGCAAAAGCTACCGCCACATTCTTATATAGTTGGATTATCACCCAGCATGGGTGCCCTAGCATAATTCTCTCCAATAATAGTCAAAACTTCCGATCATTGGTGGTGAATGATTTAGCTGAACTGATGGGATACACCCAGGTATTTTCCACTCCATACCATCCTGCAACCAATGGAATGGTAGAGCGGGTTAATGGTATTCTAACTGCTATCCTCCAGACAATGGCCACGACCAACCCTCTTCACTGGCCCTAATATTTGTCTAATGCGATTCTGGCCTACAGAATAAGCTATCACCAAATAATTACAATGTCGCCCTTCCAGGCTTTGTATGGAAGAAATCCCCCAGTTGCCTTATAAAGTGAAGGCCATGTTGGATCAAGCTTTACCTGATGCTCCTTAAACTACTATGCAAAGCATTGCTAATGAAATAATCTGACTCCAGGCTCTAGCTTATGAGATTTTATTTGCTACAACCAGTAGAGAAAAAGTTGGTTTAACAACAAACATGAACCTCTGAATATTTTCCAGCTGGGTGACCTAGCCCTTTTATACCATCATTGGCCAGAAGGTCATATAGATAATTGGGCACCAACTTGTCAGGGCCCTACAAAGTCATTTATAGGTGGTGCAACAAACACTCAATTGTAGAGGTCAGTCAGGGTACTGTGGTAAATTGTGTACATAGTCGTTTTCTCCATCCGTTTTCCCCCTGCGCCAAGATCTAGAAAGGGGCATTATGGTGATTCCTACCTAAATTGGAGATTCAAATGAGGTAGATGACAGAAATCAAACCTGAGCTGTTATAGTAGCTAAAACCATTATTCAGGATAATCCCAGACGGGCTTCCAGCTCACTTAACATTGGGGACAATCACCAACTAATTCGGTCACATATTAATCACCCAAAACCCCCTAATATTGGGGTTCAAACCTAATCTATGTGAGAGCATATCTTATTTGACTGAGATAACTAAGCCTGCTGCAGAATCCCAAGATTTGTAAAAATTATAAATATTAGCTTAGATCGCTTAAAAATGGATTGGTTAACCTCCCTGATCTCCCTTATAATTTTGATTCTATGCAAATAAAGATTACACTCTTTTCTCCATTTTAAGCTAAATTGGTCTATTCTATTAACGTAGGGAAATACTAATAGTTAGGATACATGACACCAGGGATTTTAACCCGAGAAAAGACTTTTTCAATCAAGGAAAGCACAAACATTTGACTTTAGCACCCAGGAACTTCTGGTTTACTGTACTATAATTAAGAAAGAGACAAGTGGTCTGAACCCTTGGCACAACAGCCCCCTCAACTGTCCTTGGGTCTATGTTGTCAAAAACCAGAATAGCTTCATCAAAGGCTGTAGTATATGGGACAGCATTGGTTCAGTCCAAAGCATACTCCAGGATTTGAGGGGCATCAAACAAGGATTCCTTGACCCTGAAGTACTTACTGTAATGGATTCTAACACAGTGCCAAGACATGCTAGAAAAGACTTTCTGAGGAGGCGGGAAAAGGGCCGTCAGCCTGAAGGACGAGGCGCTCCATGATGACATCCCTAACACGCCTCAAGAATCCACATTGACCTCTAACAAACATAGGGCTATCATGCCGGAAGAAGAAGTTGTAGTACTCATTAAAATTTTAAAAATTAATACTGCTTATTCTTCTTCCAATGACTCTCCCATGTTTCTCAGCAACCTCACAGTTTGGAATTATGGTTACCCACATTGATGTTTGAGTTCATAAGATTCTGATTCTCACCATAGTCAACTGTGGTTCCCTGTGAATGTTATATCATAAAAATTGATGGAACATAACAAGATCGCCCCAAACAAACCATATTATATGGAGTATGGCACGGCTGGACTGCAGTGTACACGATCCATAGAGGCATATTCTTCCCTACCTATCCAATTTGGGAATCTTTCTATAGATACCCCACCTTCGTGATAGATAACCTGAGCTATGAACTTCTTCTCAGAGCTCAGTTTCACCAGGACTACTCTGCAGGGGTACATTTTGATGAAATATTTCTATCCCTATTGGGATATCAGGTTCCCCTACTATTCAAAACTTCCCGTGACTCCAAAACAGAGGTTTTGTCCTGGGCTTGCCTACTAGAGAGTGAGATCCAAATTTATCAACTCAAGTATCACATATGGGGCTCTTTTGTCCAGTTCCCCCACCTTCCATTGATGGCAATGAAGGCATGCGAACTACTTACCTAAGATGACCACTATACCATCAAAGTCCCAAGTTATAAAAAATACTAGAATTCATGGTAACATACTCTAGTTACCTTCTTGAGATCTGAGGTCTAGATAACCCATCCGCCAAGGAGGTTCTACCCTGCCTGGGTGTTCTAAATCCCATCTATGAAGGATATATACCAGTGTTGTTGGCTAACCTTACCAACAAACCTAGGTTAGTAGGCCCAAATAGTCCTGCTTCGTCTTTCCATCTTCTACCAGTAGAGGCTGTCAATGATGTCCACCGTTTTTATCCAGAGAGATTTTGGTGTGGAGACGCCCCTATCAGTGGCTCTAGTTAACACCAGTATCAGAAAGGAGCTCATCAAGGAACAACAGTGCAAAGTTCAAGAATTATTGAAGAAGTATTCAGACCTTTTTTGGCCTCGATCTATGACTTTGGAAAGTTAAGTAGGGGTTCTACACCATGTGGAGACTGGGGACGCTCCCCTTTCAGTCCTCACCTTACCAAATATAAGGTTGAAGAGGCCCAGGTGGTGTAGAACTCAAAAACTACTCAAAGCTGGATTATTGGTACCTTCATGCAGCCCTTGGGCCTCCCCTATTTTATCAATTAAAAAAGTATGGCAGTCATTGAATGGTGATGATCTATACCTGGTATAATTTCTTCACCAAGGAAGACAGTCATCCTCTTCCCCAAATTGATGACTCTCCACTTGCTCGCCAGGTCACAATACTTTTCTAAAATGGACCTTATCAGTGGATATTGACAAGTGGAGCTTTCCCCCGAAGGCCAAACCAAATGCGCGCTCATAACCAACAATGGGCTATTCAAACCCACGAGGATGCCCCAGGGCTTTTGTAACGTGTCATCCACTTTCCAACGTTCCATGGTTGGCATCCTTGGGGCTTAAGGTTATCATGTGTCCTCATATACCTTGACGACATCACTGTATTCTTGTGAACTTTTAATGGTCATGTGGATCACCATCAGGGTGGTCTTCAATCGGCTTAGGAAGGCTGTGATAAAGCTCAAACCTCTAAAGTGCTCATTTATAGTCCAAAATGGAGTTCCTTGGACATAATGTGTCAAGATGGAATCCAGCACATACTGGACAAAGTTGACGCCATTGAAAAAATGCCATGCCCTATGAGTCTTAGGGATGCCCTGGTATTCTTTGCCATGTTGGATTACCATTGTCAGTTTATCCCTTAATTTGCCAACCTGGATGTGCCTCTATTTTAAATCCTATAGAAGAATTTCCCTTTCAGTGGCAGCTGGAACAAGATCAGGCTTCTAATGCGTTGAGGACCGCTCTTTGTACTAAACCCATTTTAGTCCATCTGCATTTCGATTAACCCTTCTTGTTATTCATGGATGTGAGTGATGTCACTTTTGGGGACCTCCTGGCCCATAACAACAAAAATCAGGTCGATCATCCTATAGCTTATTTCAGCAAGTTTAGAGCAAGGCCAAATGAAACTATAGTGTTGCCAAACAAGAATGTCTGGCTGTCTTGTTAGCAATCAAGAATTTTCGCCATACTTTATGGCACCCACTTCACAATATCACTGAGCACTTCTTTGCTCCAGTGACCGCAGCAGATGAAGGACCCAGATAGGCGTTTAGACAGATGAGCCTTAAGACTGCAGAGTTATGACTTCACTGTTATCCATTGCATGGGTGCAATTCACCAGAATGCAATGGCCTCTCTAGAATGCCATTATTGGCTGCCTTAACCCCTAAGGAAGACTGAATTTATGATCTAATCAGCTGACCAGAATGCTGAGAATTGGAAACTTTCAAGATCCAAGCTGAGCTCTGAAAGATGACCTGAAAAACTCAGATCAATGATGTACTTGTTGGAGTTTTGGTTGATTACATTATCCATCTCGCTTACTGATTAGAAAATTGATTATTGTTAAAGCAACCGATTGTTTGACAATGGTTGCTGAGTAAATTATTAGTCATAAATATCAAAGGATATAATTTGATAGTTGGTTTTATTTAATATTTCGTCAGGGATCATCCCCAAATAAATTGTTAATTATACTTAACCAAAGGACCTAATCTGATGATGAAATCTGATTACTATTTCGTTGGGGATTATCCCCAACTAACTTAGTAGTCAAATTCATCAAGGGACATAATCTGACAATTGTTTTTATTGATATTTCATTTAAATCATTTCTGACAATTTTAACTAAGCAATTCGATGAGAGCCTGATTGCCTATAGTCAGATTGCTATAATGAATCATTACATAAGAGGCGCTGAACGATTAGGGTCATTTTAAAGAAGCTACTGAAGCGTTTTAATACTTGTTTTGGTGGTATTTAGTAGTAGTAATCAGGTAACACAGCCTCTAGACCATCTGCATACAGTTCCTAACACATGGGGATGGTTGCCGTTCCATAAAAGTTATACTGCTGAGGATTAATTAAGAGGAAGACATTTGCTACAATTGGAAGTTAATCCCAAGGGTTAAAAGTTTTGGGGGACTAATCTGTTTATTTTCAGAGAATTATCTGAAAAGTTGTCCGCCTTCTGTGTCATGTGTAGATGACATCATAGTGTGGACCAACCCCAAAGGTAAGGCTGGGCGCCTGGAGGCAAAAGGTGAAGCTACAGGGCCTCCCAGACCTGAAGCATACCCTGGACCAGCGCTGGGTATGGGCAAAATATGCCCAGGTTGGTCCTAGTGGGGTTCCAAGTGCCCAGCCCTTGACGTCAGGCCAAGCATTAAAATGAACTATATACCAAATAAAGGTGGAAGGTTTGATTCAGTTAGTCAAGGGATGGGAATTCAAAACCCATTCCATCTACAAAATAATGCGCTCAGGTCAAATCCAACTTTAAACAATCACTCAAGTGAAGTTGGTTTCAGCCTATTCTACTAATTTGGATGGCAGCATTGCCTTATTGGTGAGTCAGTGCTTGGGCACACTGCAGCATAACCCCAATTCCCCCATCTGAGCTTAAATATGTTTTCCCTGACCAACATTCCTTGTTGGTCAACTTCACAAATAAACCTTTTCCCCATTTACGTTATTTTAAATTTTATGATATTCTGAATGCTCCTAAGTGTGAACCTCTTTAAGGAAGTCTCACGCTCCATTACCCTTGCCATTGCACATACCTTTCAGCTCTCCCCTTGTGTACCGTTTGTTCGCCCAGGTTCCCTCCAATCTGGGTCATTTAGCCCCTTTCTATATGTGCACCGAATCAATTTTAATGGGGTTTTTATCATAAAACTCGCCCTTCTATGCCTAAGATGTTATTGTTCCAGCACCCTTTGCTGGGCTCTAATGACTTTGGTCCTAGCGGCTAGTTCTTTGGCGTTGGCCTTATGCACCATGCTCTATCATGCTGGGAACAGGAGAGTTATAGACACTATTCTTACATTCTGCCTATAAAACCCCTAGCATTTACTAATAAAAAGCAGAACTCAACTGATATATATCTATATTCTAGTTCTAAATTGAAGATTTAAGGGAACAAAGGTCCCTAGTTGTTTTTTAAATACAGTTTGTCATAGTGGATTAGTTGCCATTTGTGAATACTCAACCTACTAGTTGTCACCATAAAACTAGTGTTATTATTCAACAACCAACCTGTGCAGTAAACTTACCAAAAGTTTTCTAGGACTGCTATATAAAATGGTTAATAAATAATGGCTCCCCTACACCTGCCCTTCTTCCCAAACTGACGTAACTTAGAGTCGTGTGGGAATCCAGCTAATTGTTGCTCGCTGGTGCTGATCCCCGCTGATTCCACAAATGATTTGCCTATATTAAAGATAATAAAACACTAATAAACTAAGAGCTTGTTTTTATATATTTTATTAGTGGCCGCAATGGGTAAGAAAAACAAACCCTCTCAATATCTATCAGCATAGTATTTATACTATATTGAGGCTTAAGGGGAAATCAATGCGAAGTTTGAAATTAGCTTAGTAATGTCCAAATTAAAGAATATGGTTATTTGACCTATCAGAGCTCAAGAGACTTGCCTTGCTTTGAAAAAATGGCTGATGGAAAGTTGGTTGCAAGTAGGATATATCCATGAGGCAAAGGGTTTACATAATTTACCCAATCTTTGGGAAAGGCAATATTTTCATCTTGTGGGACCCCTTCCAACCCTATAAAAGGGGCCGGTCTCCATGGGTTAGCTTGAACTAATGTAGTTGTGAGACAAGGAGGGACCTCCTAATGGCTCCCTTGATTCTGCCGACAATTCAGAGTAACCCTGCTACCCAAACTCGTGCTATTTGCCCAAGAAAGATTAATAACGGGTTTACTCCAATTTGAGGGTTCCATTGAGAATTGGACAGGGTCTTTTGGCCAATATTGTACATATTATAAACTAAAGCATTGTTATTACCAAATTGGACTTGTAATTGCACAACAGTATCTGATAAATTGGTACAATTATTGCCTAAAAAGTTCTTCTCCTGATGTCAAGATGACAATTGTCTGACAAGGGGCATGCAACTGTGAGACACGAGGCAATAAAGAAGGCTCATGAGTGACTAAAGACATGACGTTACTGGGACTGAATAGTGGAAACCATCCAAGTGGTCCTGGAAGCATGTATGACTTGCCAATCCCAAGAGCAGGACAGTCCACAATATTAAAACTTGGTTGTTACCCAAATAAGTCCTTTCAATGTTGTTAGTATTGATGTAGTAGGCCCTTTTCCCAATGGGCTGCATGTCAATAGTATCCTTCTAGACGTGGACCATCTGACCAAATGAGTTGAAGCAATTTTTGTCCCCGCTGCCACTGCAAAAGCTATAGCTTTCTTCCTTATTAGATCCATTTTCACCCAGAATGGATGCCCACAAACTTTACTTTTGTAAAAGAATTTAGATTTTACCTCACAGGTAGTCCAAGAACTTACATTACTTACTGGTACTAACTAAAGTTCTGCCGCCCCTTACAACCCATCAACCAATGGGGCGGTGAAACGCGCTAACAGAACCATTTTCTTTATTTTGTGGAAAATGGGCGCCCTCATCCTTGCTCGCTGGAATCATTGTCTACCCAGCGCTTTGCTTGCTTACAAAATAAGCTACCATCAAATCATTAAGATGTCCCCCTTCAAAGCTCTAAATGGGCGTGCTCCCCAGCTACCAAGTAGCATTCAGCCTTTCTCAAGACCTCCGCTCCTGAGAACTCTGATTAATCATGAAGGACTTATCTGATGAAATTGTCCAGCATCAAGACCTGGCCACACAAGGCATTGTCACCTTCCACAGAAAAGGGAGAATCCTGATCTAAATTTTGGCTGACCCTTCCTACCAATTTTCCATTAGGTGACCTCATTCTATTTTATCACCATCAACTCAAGGCCAACAGAATAAACGCAACGTTCTATGGTCTAGACATTATATGATCATTCATAAGGTGAACTTGAGTACTCCATTGCTGATATCAAATTAGGGGACAGGGGTGAATCGATTGCATGGCCACTTCCTTCAATCCTATACTCCCTCTGGAAGGATCTTAAGGGGTGAATTATCAGGATTTGAGATGAAAAGTGAGCCAAAATCCCTGCTCCTGAATTGAGCCTTGACAGATAGACTCTTGACCATCACAAATGGAACCTTACCCTGAAGGCACTAAAACTAGATTTGATCAGGAGCATCACAAATACAAGAATAGATGGAAACACCTTCAGGATTCCCTTCCCTGCTTCTAAAATCTCAAGAGGCGTGGCCCCTACTGCTCAGTCATAAGGACGACGCAACACAATGATGGTGCCGAACAGGTGATCAATCTGGTTGGCAGTAAATATCCTAATCATATGGGGCCATGAAGGTCCTTGAGGCCACATGTCCCTACACGCTCTATAGATATTGATGCTTTCTAACTCAATAAAGTAGTCTGTATTTTACCCATCTTTTCATTTTTGTCCTCTCTGCTACTTTTCAGCTTTGAGCCCATTTTTTAACTTTGGTGTCAGTCAAGAGAAAAGTTACGCCTAAAATAGGCTTTCCAGATTTATTATTGGTGACAATACCCAAGATAGCCCTGGTACATTGAGCAGTAGTACCGCGCTCTAAGAAGGCAGCAGAAAGAAGGAGTCTCTAAACCAGAATTTTTGGTTAAGTCTTAGGAGAAAGCATGCTAAGGCAAAGGACCACTCTGAGACACATAAAGCAGAAAAAAGGGGATGAAATATGAAGGATTGAGATTTAAACCATGATTTCAGAACCAGACAGGAAGAAAGTGACATTGGCCTCAAAAAAATCATCATTTCTGGATAATCTGGTCAAGCTGTGATATGTTAGGATTTCAATATCCACTACTTTCCAACCTGATAAGCTTATAATTATATCTGCTTATCCGCTGTTGAAAAAAACCCTCTATTAGATGTGAGAGTTATCATTGTAAATGCTATCTTTGATTTTTAATTTAATTTAATGGAAGCAAGCTGACCTGGGGATGGGCATTACCGATATATGTGTAGAAATGGGAGGGGAGTGAAGAATAGCGATGATCATAGAGGATTGGGAACCCCAGGGTACACAGCTTACCACTGTTGCCAGCTGGAACCGCCAGGTATGGGGGGATTGGTGCTCTACTTCGAGGGGGTTTCCCCCGCTATGGAGCAGGTGTGAAGGAAGGGGTCTGTGTGAAGGAACCAGAGTGGCAACCATGACTTTATGACTCTCTTCTGCCTTGGCTTCATATACCCAGAGCCAGGCCGGAAGCTCTACCATAAGTGGACGTGGAACCTATTGATAACCCCATGGATGGTAGAGACCATGCCCTTGAACGCATCCAAGGCAATAGTGTGGATTGTCCACATTGCAATGGGTATCAATAGGGAGCAGAGGGTAGACGGGAGTAGGGACACAAGCCTGAGCGTAAAGAGGCTACTTGAGTTAAAGAAATCTTGGTCGTCTTGTATCTTGAGCAGGCGCACAACTTCATGCTATATGGCTCTGGATGGGGGCAGGTTTCTAAGCGGTGGCGTAGGGAGCCCTCTCCTCCACGTACTGCGCAGGTTGTGTGGAGGGAGTGGGTGCAGTCCGCCATTTTATAGGTCCTTCTTAGGCAGCGCCAGGCGTTGGCTCTTACCCTCAGCTGGAGGAGTGGATGGTGCGTCATCCTACATATTGCCTTTTGTGTTGCTAGGTCATAGGGGATGTCCAAAGCGACTAGGTAGTCAATCCTGGTGATGGTTGGGGTCATGGTAAGTATGTCTTTGTGGGGGTGGTCTTCTGGCTTTCATATCATGAAGTGGGATCTGGGTCATCCCCTTCCCTGCACAGTGCCAGTGGTAGCGATGGTCCATCCCATGCAGCGGATGATTTGGAGGAGGCGTTTAAAGTGAGGGACGTTCCGTGTGGGCCCATTGCATTGGGGTGGTTAGCGAGGTAGATTAGTAAGCTGGAAGGATGGTGTGGGTTAGGTATTTTAAGTGCCTGCGCGAAGTTGGCCCTTGCTACCCTGGACCAGTGCATTGCGGGGGATCCATGGTTAGTACTTCCTCTATCCAGATGCCCAGGATGCGGTTGGAATGGTTCTTGAAATCTATCAGCCCCATGCCTTTGCTGGAGCGTGGGCTATATAGCGTTTCCACCCAGATGGGTGGGCGGGATCTAGGCCACAGTCAGCCCTGGATGAGCGCACGGATCAACATTTATAAAGGTGGGCAAGAAGAGGATTGCATATGCGAGGAACCACAGCATCAGGAGGATGAGCGAGTTGGCAATTGTTACTAACCCCGTTAGCCCAGGGGATCTACCCTTGAGTATGCAACTCTGTTGGATATCCGTTGCAGCAGGTTATTTTCAATCATCTCATTTGCATATCCCCCTGTTTCCAGCCATACCCCAAGGTGGCGGACAGTGGTGGTGGTGGGGGTAATTTAAAGGGTAGGATGAGTGAGTTTTAGCGTCTTGGGTTGTGTGTAGTGGGGGATGTGGTCCAGTTGGTGATGTATTTGCCAAGGAGGATTATTTCAGTTTTCCATTTATTAAGCGATGCATCGTTAACCATGGAGTATTCCTCTAGGGTGCGTTCCAACTGTCGGGCATCACTGCTGTAAGCTATATCTGTCACACAATCATCTGCAAAGACTAGTATTTTGACTGGGGGCTAGCCTTATGCAGTTATGCCCCTGAAGCATTATTCAGCTACGCGGAGGGGTGGGTCAAAGCTGAAGTTGTAGAGTAGTGGGCTGAGGGGGTCCCCTTTCTTGAGCCCTCTGTGTGGGGCGATCCTGTCAGTCAGAAAGCCAGGGCCACATACAGCCACAGAGGCGGATTCTGTGAGGAGCGTCGCCCAGTTGATGAGCCTGGGTGGGAGGTTGAAGGCGTCTAGGCATTCCTTTAAGTATGGCCAGCTAATGCAGTCATTTCTTCTCCCGGTTGAGAAATACCAGGGCTCCCGTCACTTTGGATTGGCATACATTGGCGATGGAGTGTATGTTAGACCAGATGGAGCGCCCTGGTGTAAAACCAGACTAATTGGTGGATAGGGCTTTGGCGGCTAGTGCGCCCAGTCTGGTAACTAGAATTTTTGTAATTAGTTTTGTGTCAGTGTTTGAGAGTGCTATTGGGCACCAGTTGGCCAGGTCCAGTTGTCACCCTTTTTAAATAGAGTAATGACATAGGAGTCCTGGCCTCCAAGTAGGATACGGGTCTCCAGCAAGCACTGGTTCATAAATGCTAGGAGGAGGGGGAGATTTGTTTAAAGTATGTTTTGTAAGTTTTGTAGGATATTCCATCAGGGCCAGGCATTTCCTACGCGTTGCACCAAAGATTGTATTTCAGAGCTCCTCCTGCGTTATCAGGTTTAGGAGACTATAGTCCAGCGGTGCACTCTGTATTCTGGCGGAGTGTAAATTTCTTTTGGGGGGGTCAGATGGGGTGTTGCGGTAAATTTGGTGTAATAGCAGTGAATTTCTGCTTTGACCTCCGTTGGATTGGTTGCCACAATTCCGTCGGCTTTGTGGATCTGTGTGCACTGGGGCAGATTGCCTTGAGAGTGGTATTGGCAGAAGAAAAACGCTGAATAGGTTTCGCCTTTTTTATGTGCTTACCTTTCCATAATACTTTGATTCTGTGTTGGTGTTCATGGATAAGAGCGTTTAGGTGGGCAGAAATTTCGCCCATTTGCGCCCCCAGTTTGGGCTGCATCTGGACTTCATGGTATTGAGTTCCAGGTGGTCAAGTTCCACCTGGGTGCGTCTGATCATAGTTGTATCCGAGGTATATTTGAACAATGTGAGATGGCGATTTTTGTTTATTAGTTTGGATTTGAATTTTTCCCAAGTTTTGATGGGATCTGATGCAAATGGGGTGTGAATTTTGGGTTTATATCTTTGTGCTTGACCCAATCATAACTTTTTGGGGAGTTTTATATTCTTTGGGTATAGCTTCCTACAGGGTGACATCCGCATTTGAGTCCTGGTTGGCGTAAGCTGTACCAAAACTAGATGGTGGTTGGAGAAATTAATTTTTTTAGTAGCAAAGTTAGTAATAAATGAGTGGGAGGATTCTGGTGCAAGGATGTGGTCAATGAAGCTCATCGAGATGAGCATTCCCTTGTATATGCTGGGGCAAGTCATGTGGGGAAGGAGTGGAGACCTGGGGGAGGGTGTCATACAGGCCAATGGATGCCTTCATTGTGTGCGGAACTTGATGTGCCCCGGTGGATATCCCCTGGGGTTAGGCCATCAATTCATTTCAGGGTTATCCCAGCAGTTAAAGTCACCCAACAGGATGGTATCTGGTGGGAGATTGAGCATTAGGATGGATTTGAGGAATTGTTTCCTCTCAGATGTGGTGCATGGTGCATAGATACAGGCTATCAATAGTGTGGCTTTTTGATTTTCAATCCTTGCGGTTAAGATTGCAGCCATCTAAATGCAAGGAGGATTTGACAATTTTTAATTTTTTGTTATTATTACGGATGATCACCCCACAGTGGGACATCCATATTGACTGGGAAGGTGAGACCCTCACCACCCAGGATCCCTCTTCCCCCTGTAGACAGTGGGTCTCTTGGGTGGCCAAGATGTTTACAGGGGGTTTGCACAGAAAGTCCAGCTTTTGGATTGGGATGCTTGAGCCCTGGCACCTGCGATGCTTAGCATCCCTATTGACACTGCGGTGCCCATGGCGCCTCAGGAGCAGTTGGGCAGGCCTTCCAACCCTAGTCCCCCACTCATTTCCTTGGACTTGCTCCATGTGACTGGGCCAGTCCACTCCGAGGAGTTTTCCAGCCCCTTACATTGTGATGATTTTGTGTGGGTTTTGTTAGATTTGGGTATTGTATTAAGCTTTTCCGCACGTGAATTTGTTTGATTCAGATTGGTGCGCTGATTGGTCTCTTATGCTTCATGGTTTGATTTTGAAGCTCTGGGCCCTTTGGCTTGTCCATAGTGGAGTCAAATTGCCCCCATAAGTTTATTGTGTGTTGTGTGGATCACGTGTGGTGATTCTGTCAGCTTGCTGAGAAAATTTTCTGCATGGGTTGTCCAATCCAATTATTTGGCTTGGTTAATATCCTCCATGGCTGCTTCAGCTTGGGCATTCTGTTCTGATTGGCTGGTTCAGCCAATTTCCTCTATGTTCATCTGGATTTGGTTCAGGTCAATAGAGGAAATCGCAAGTGACGTGGCCTTGGCCGCTGCCCACTTGCAGGCCTTCTGCACCTGTTTATGTAATTTGGGTGAGAAGGGGTCTATGAGGATGTAGTGTCCGTCCTCTCCCAGAGAAAAGTGTGGTTGGCGTCGACCATTTTCTGAAGGTCTCCTCATCTTCATCCCTAGCATCATTGCAAAAGCTGGTCCAAGATGCCTTCCTTCATGGGGCACGCATGCTCCTTGAGCCCCAGTGCGGTGCAATGGTTGCAGATGGGCAGTGCACATTCCAGTGTGACACAGAAAGGGTTTGACACTCCCTAGTCTGGGAGGTGAAACACCGCTGTGCATGGGATTTTGGTTAAGTCTGCGGCCACATTTGGGACTGGGTTGATTACAGCAATTGCCTTTCCTGTGCACAGGTTTGTCATCAGGTGAATCACTGTAATTCTAGTTGTTTTATTTCTCCGTAGCTCTGAAGGCCAGATCAGAGTTTTTCCTCGATTAGCTTATGGGGAGGTTGGTGGGAAGTGAGTCAAACGAGATGAACAAAGTGTTTGCTTTGTTCCATTTGGGTTGCACGGTGCACAAAATTCATTTGCCCACGGGGAGAGAAATTTCTACACAGACTTTTGCTGCGGCGTCTGCATCTTCTTTGGTTTCAAAACCCAGATTGATCCAGCCATGGTAAATGGTGTGGGTGGTAACATATACCGTGTGGGGAAAGAGAGAGCCTGTGCCTCGCCTACTTTTTCCCACAGAGTTGAGGATTCTACCCCTTAGAAAAGTTGGAGCCCATGTTCCACTTTCAATAGGGGCTGTGCGTAATGTATTTCCAAATATTGGTTCTGTTTGTGGTAAATTTCCACAAACCTAGGCGGTGTTTGGGTTTGGGTTTTTTGGTTGTGTTGGCCCCAGTCCCCTTCCAGAGCGTTTTTTGCCCTTAGGTGCACCTTTTTGGCCATTGCTAGATATGACTTTTGCCCAGTTTAGTTGGGTATTATTGAATTCGCTCATCTCACCTGTGCGATTATCAAAATTATCTGCTCAGGTCAAATCTTAGTAACTGATGTCATAATTACGGGTTAGAAAAGCTTGTAAATGCTATCTTTGTTCAGTGAAATATTTCTAACAAACATTAACTAATCAACCAAATTTTGATCCAACCGTGTTACTAAAATTTCATCAGGGGTGATCCTTGACAATAAACAAATTAATTAGGTATCAAATTTTTTTTAATAATTGAATTATCTTGTAATAGTCAATTGGATCTTGTCGTCAATTTGACTAAGGGATTTATCAGTTGCTGGGCAGTTTCTAATGCTTTTGTTGAAAGCAACATGTGGCTCCAACATTTTAGGCAAAGTGACCTGCTTATAATGGGTAAAAGTCCCATTACTTGAGCAGGCTGCTAGCTTGACAGGGTTAATCCTCTGGGGTGGATAAGGACGTTGGGACACGCTACCTCCAAATCCAACTCATGAAAGATCACCATATAATCAGTGGTGGATACTGACTGGAGAATGTGTGAGTGGATGCCTCATTATCATTGGGTGATTCGTGGGGTTAAATTCATCAGCAATGGCTGCCGTTTCAAATTGGGGTGCCAAAAAAAGATTTGGTCGCCAAATTCCACTATAAATTCACTTGGACTTATTTTTAATAAAAGCATATTCAGATAAGATAAAATATTTAAATACTTCTTTATTTAGACTGCCATACATTTAGTATATATTTTACTCTTGGATTAGAGTCTAAGGAAAAGAATACCTTTGTCTATCTATTGCTATCACAATCTCCACGGACTCCTGCGTCAAGAGAGAAACAGAGAACCTCTGAACCTAAAGGATAGGTTAAGCTTAACCAGAAGGCAGAGTCAGATGGAGAAGCTCCCTTGCATTACATGAATACCTTCAAGTATTAAAAGGGCAAGCCTCAGTCTAGTGTTGGACATAATACTCAACTCGGCTGTGAGAAACTCAACTAGTGCAATAGTTTTCATACTATTGCCAACCTATTTAGTTATATCATTAGTATATTACAAAGCACATATCAAAATCTGTGCAGCAATATGGAGAGCTAAAGCGAGACACACAGCTGAAAGTTTACAATTGGTACTAAAGACTGAGGGTAATTGAGTACACAGCTTCCAAAACTCTACATGCTCTCACCCAACTGGAACGCCCTTCATGCAGAAAAATACCATCAAGCAGTTGTTGTACATCATGGATAAGGTTAGGAATTTTTTATTATATTCAGTTTGGTCTACAAGTGGTACTTCAACTCTGTATTCATCCATAAAATGCAAGAGTAGCTGGTACAGGGATACCTACTTCAAAGTGAGCATTATTGATCCAACAGGAATTCTCTTAATGTCATTATCTTGGGAGGTTCTCGATTAAAATTATTTTATTTTCTTAAGTCCTCACTCTTTAACAGCAATTTGCAAGACCCAGAAGTGAGCACCAGTTTTCTATCAGCATTGTAGATAGCAAGGCTGGGCGAAGGGGTAGGCTTCAAAGCTGCTCAAAGTTGGAGATGGTTTTCTTCAAAATTTACAGAAAGGGACAAGAACCACTGAGATGACCAAGGCTTGCTGAATAACTATAATAAATCCAACAAAATAGGAAGCTTATTATAATTATATAAGTTTTAATAATGATAATTTATTTATTTGAAAGTTGGGATATTTATAGGGTGTTAGGGTTTGTTGCGCTTAAATTTTTCCTTTTTGGGTAAACAATTAAGATCCCCAGGGACTTTGGGAAGAGGTGCATGATGAGACGACTTCCTTTATGTCATGGTAGTCTTCCAAAATCAATAAGGTGGCCTCTTTGTCCTCTTGGTTTTAATGTCAATTGGATTTTTTCTTATTTCATTAGATAATTCAGGGGCTGATGTCTCTGTTAAGTTAGGGCCAAGATTAGAATCATTGGTAGGCAGAGGAGATTTGAGTTTGATTTTATTCAATGTGTCCTCTTCAAAAGTGTGAGTTCTGACAGAATCTGTTAAAGACTGAAAGCCCAACATGAGTCATTATTGGAGAACCTTAGAACCATGAGTTGAACAATACTGTAATAAACTACTTAACTCTGCTTATTTAATTATAAGTCACCAATGTTTCTCACTCTATCAGCTCAATTTAATAGTTTGATCACTTAGCTGCAATTAAGATTCATAAAATTCGCATGCTCACTATAAAAGATAGCAGTTCCTTGGTGAATGTAATCTCATTAAATTAATTAAAAAGACTGAGATTGCGCCAATTTACCCCACTACATAGAATATGGTACTGCCAGGCCATAATGCACCCACTCCATAAAAGCCTACTATGCACTCACCCAGTTTAGGATGCTTATGTTTAACACTTCAGCCATAGCTTTGGACTACCCTCGCTATAATTTATTGCTGAGCACCCTTTTTCTATGAGAATGTGATGCCATCATCCATTACACAAAAGGATTTCTAACCTTGCTTGGTACTCACATATCTTGGTGTTCAAGACATCCAAGGGTAGAAAGGAATGCGTGAAGGCTTGGACCTGTTTGCTGAAAACCAAAGACTAGACTGATCAAATCAGTTACCACATCTGAGGCTAACGCATCAACTGACTCCCTCACATAGTGGATGGGATGGAAGATATGCCTGTGTATTCTCCAGAACACAAGGTAATTCCTCTAAAGTCACAGATTATAGTGGACAGCATGATTCATGTGAATATATCACCTAGGGGCCTTCTAGAGGTCTGTGAGGCTGAAAATCCATCCGCAAAGAAGGTCTTAATCTGCCTAGGTATCCTCAACCTCACATACACTGGCTCAACTCTGTATTGCTGTTTAACATGACTCTGAAGACCTGAACCATAGGCCCAAGCACTTCAATCGCTTATTTACAGTTAGTACCAGTCAATGGCATCAACTGTTAGTGTGTTTATGAGCCTCTATGATTTTAGTTTAGAAGAAAATCCCACTGTAGCTTTAATCACCACCTCCATAGGGGAAGATTTCTTAGAACAAAAGGATGAAGGTTGATGAGCTCTTAGGGGAATATATTGACCTTTTCTCCATGTCTTTATATGACTTTGGCAAGATGAATGGGGTCTTATACAATGTAGAGATGGGGGAAGCCTCATTCATATTCTTGTACCCCTACAAAAAAGAAAGCTTGTAGAGGCCCTTTTTTACCAAACTCAAGGAGCTTTTAACTTCTGGGCTGTTGGTACACTTGCTAAGTCATTAGACTTCTCCACTCCTGCTTGTAAAAAAGTATGGGAGCCATTGCGTTGTCATGGATTATTAAAAGCTTAACACTGTAATGCAATAAGATAGCTACTCTATCCCTCAATTTGATGATTCACTACAGCTCCTAGTGGGGACCCAATATTTTTCCACAATAGATCTTGCCAGAAGGTACTGGCAGATTGAGATGTCTCTTGAGAATTGAGCCAAGTGCACCCCTAATGTAAAAGAAGGGCTGTTTGAACTGAATCGATGTCGCAGGGGCTATGCAATGCCCATGCCACATTCCATCGAGATATGGATGAGCTCCTAGGTGGTTTGAAGATGTCTTACATCCTAGTTTACCTTGAAGATATTACTATTTTCCCCTAGACTTTCAGCAGATACCTAAGTCATCTCCACTAAGTTTTAATCGCCTCAATGGAGCTTCCTTGAAGCTCAAACTGACAAATGCTCGTTCATCCAAACAGATATGGAGTTTATATGGCACAAGACCACTAATCAGTAAATTCAGCCTTTGTATGACAAAGTTGATTCCATAGAAATGATAGCACCGCCTCAAAGCCTTTGGGACATACAATTGTTCCTTGGCATGATAAGATATTAGACAATTCATACCCCAGTTCGCTGACCTATCTGAGCCCTTAATGTATTTCTAAAAAATGCACGTTCCCTCAAAATGGAATCTGTAACAGGGCCAGGCTTTTAATTTACTCAGGATTTCACCTATCTCTCAACTTGTGTTAATCCAAACAAACTTTGATCAACCCTTTGTGTTAATTATAAACATCAGTGACGTTGCCAAAGAGCCATCTTAGCCCCACTGAATGAACAACAAGTAGATTGACCCATAGCCTATTTCAACAAACCACAAACAAAAAAAATAATTACAACTTCACTGAACTTAAAATTCTATCTGTATTACTTGCGGCCAAGAAATTCTGATCATACTTATATGGGAACTATTTCACTATCATCACCAATCATGCTTCCTTAAGGTAGCTCCGACAGATGATAGATCACAACATTCATTTGGCCATATGGTCCCTCCCGCTTTAAAAGCTAAGACTTTTGTATAATGCATCAGGAGTTCAACGCTCACCAAACCGCAGAAGTGCTAAACAGGATGCCTACCATTTCAATATAATTACTAGGGGAAGACAACTTGTATGACTTGATTGGCTGGCCAGAGCTATGGGAATTAAATCCCCAGAAACAGTGAAGATATTTTCACAATGGCACAGAACATTAAGATACAAGATGACATGGTATATAAGCAAGTCAATGGTAAAATGACTGCCATACCTATGACTCTCCTCAAGAATCAAAGTTATCCTTGAAGGCCTCATCCATGTAGGACATGGGAAGTTAAGAAAATCTATGAATGGTTTAAGCACAATGCTACTGGTATCAGATGCTAAAAATTAAAAAGAGGTTTTAGATGCTTGCTTGATTTGCAGAACCTAAGGTTGGCTGAACCCTCACTTTACCATGAAGTTTTTGCCACATCTATGTCATTTATCATTGTTAGCATGGATGTTGTATGGCCCTTATCCATTGTTCTCCATAGTCACCGCTACATCATCCTAGCCATTAAACATCTCACAAATTGAGTTGTTGGGATTTGAGATGATGAGCGAGCTGAAATCCCTGATCCTGAATTGAGCCTTATAATATTGACTCTCAAACTAGTGCTAATGGAACCTTACCCTGAAGGCGAAAAACCATGTTCAATTAGAAAGCATCACGCATACAAGTATCAATGGAAACACCTTCAGGAATTCCATCCCACTTCCTGAAACATAAAAAACGCACCCACCACTGCGGTCATGAGGATGATGCAGATCAATGAGGGGCAACCAAGCGGTCAATCTGGAAGGCAGTGAAAGAGCCTGATCATATGGGGCCATGAAGGTCCCAGAGGCACCATGTCCCTACACAACATATAGGTATTGCTGCTTTTTAACTCAATATAGTAAACTATACTCGCTCCATTTTTTATTTTTTGGCGTCTCCAATTAGTATCTTCAAGCCCATTTTCGACCTTTGGATACAGTAAAGAGAACTGGTACACCAAGAAAAGTTGTGCTCACTACAGGGGGTTCCAAGCTGTCCAAAGTAAAAACGTCTATTATGAACAATGGAAGATACTAGCATTTATTAAATCAACTTGCTGATCAGGTGAGAAGCGTCGCTCAATAGATTAGTATCATGCGTTATTAAGTACCATTCACACTGCCTGAAAGTTCAGAGTTTCAGGCCACGTTCCAGTTCTCTATACCCTCAAACGATGGTGATCAGTACTAACTTCAGTAAAAAAAACTTAATGACGTCATTCAACAGTTATTAAATGGCATTTACTTAATGGGTGCCCGCTCAAGCTGCTCCTGTGCCTCTTTGGTGCCATCTAGTGTGCGGGATCATTGTACCTTGGCCCAACTACCAGCAGGGGAACTGACCTTGAGTACTAAGACACTATCTTTGTAACTTTATTCACCCTGCTATTCATCACATCCTCCAGTTAGTCAGGTTACACCATCATGAAGTCTCCTGAAAACTAGGGCTTACCCAAACTTTATATTCCCATGTTGTCAATTTCTACAACTCAGCCTCCTCCTTCATCCATGACAACTTAAAGGCATTATCAATAACTGACGATTAATCAATGAAGCCTGAGGCCAAATCGTGGTGTTAGATAGTGGTATATCTGGCTACCTCAAAGACCAACTTTGTCAAAATATCTACCTCTTTGAGGATGCTTGGAACCAGCACCTTAACCAAGTCGAAGATCTGGTATGGACCCTACAACAACACCATCAGGAGTTGGCCTCTCATGACTACACCTCCAGGAGTGAAGATACTGAAGTAACTATGTGGGCCAAAGGACCTTAAGGTCATAATAGTCCTTGAGGGCCCTCTGGACCCATGGCACCTACTCCTGGAGACATAAATGGCCCTTGGAGAAAAGATGTTTTGCCAGCCTAGCCATCTTATGTGATCAGATCCAAAAGGCAGCCTAGGGATATAGACTCCAAGTAGACAAAGTTCCCTTGACCCTTAGATCTCAATTGATGAGTTGTTGGATGAAATGGATAATTTTAGTGCATTCACCATGCTTACTGATAGTCACATTTCCCAGCTTGAGCAAACCTGTCAAGGGTTAAAACCCGTTTGACCAACTTGGAGAGTCAGTTTCTTCAGCAGGGTGCCAATATTTAATCCCTAAAAAGAGCAGGTTTCGCATAAGGCGTCTATTTCATCCCTCAACCATAATTGGGACATTATCCAGAAGACCTTTAGGGCTTAGGATGATGGGTGGGCCAGCAGGCCCCAACGACTATGAATAAACCAAGATCTCCAAGCCTGCACCCATTCCTGGCACAATACCCTCTCTACTCCTCTTGTAACTAATTTTAAACCTAGTTTTAAGGAGAATTTTACCCCCAGCCAGGAAAGAATCGCCTCTTTTCTATATGCCTACGAGAGTTTTATTGAAGAGGCCACTGACTAGCAAATAGTAAAGCTTATCCACTCCTGCCATAACAGCACTGCTTAGGAGATCATGACTCCCTACCTGAAAGAGTGCGACACCTTGGAGCAGGTCTGAACGGCCTTAATTCAGGAATTTGGCAGCAATCAAACCCTGCTGATCAAAAGTAAGCATTTATGGGTGTCCTCATGAATAAAGGAAAGAGCCCCGTGGAGTTCACCAGCCATTTCTACGCCTAAGCATAACTCTTGGTCTCCACCAGTCATAATACTAGGACATCACCATTACCACTGACATCTCTGTGTTAGGATCTTACCCCAAGGTTCAAATTCATATGATTAGTCAAATGAACGGTTTTACATGCATCTGAGAAATTAATGAAGCTCTTAAAGAGATTTATACAATGACCCTACATCCTAAGGCTAACATTTTGACCTCCTCCAACCGTCCTCAAGTCCATATGGTTGAAAACCAGAAGGATCCTTGATCCCGATGCACCTACTACAATGGCTTCTAAAACAGTGCTAAGACATGATGTAAGTGACTTTCTGAGGAGGCGAGAAAAGGGACATTAGCATGAAAGGACGATACGTTCCATGCTGACATCCCTACCACTCCTTAATGATCATTATGACCTCTAATAAACCCAGGGCTATCATACCTGAAGAGAAGTTTTGGTACCCTTTAATAAAAAAAATTTTACTGTTTATTCTTCTTATGATGACTCTCTCATTCTTCTCATGCTACCTCCACAGTTTAGAAGTCTGGTTACCTGCGTCACTGTTTGAGTGCATAAAATTTACTTTATGCCATACTTGACAGTGGTTCCCCCATGAATGTTATATCATCCAAGTTGATGAACCGTATTAGGATTGCTCCAGACTTGCCACATTATATGGAATATGGCATGGCTGGACCACAATGAACACAATTGATAGAGGCTATTTTCCCTAACTCTCTGACTGTGAATCTCTCTTTATAAACCCCCACCGTCACGCTGGATAACCTGAGCTATGAACTTTTTCTTAGAACTCAGCTTCTCCAAGGCTATCCAGGGTGTTACACTATGATGATGTATTTCTATGCCTACTAAGCATTAGGCTCCCCTAATCTTCGAGACTTCCCGTGACTCCAAGGCGGAGATCAAGGCCCAGGCTTGCCTACTAGAGAGTGAGAGCTGAATCAACTGACTTGAGTATCACTTAAGGGGCTCTCAGGTCCAGTTTCCCCACCCGCTGTTGACAGACAAGAGGGCATGCCGATCTACTTACCTAGGGAAACTACTATACCTCTGAAGTCCCAAGATATTTCTGATACCCAGATCCATGTTAACATCTCATCCGTATCTCTGCTGGAAATCTGAGGTCTAGATAACCCGTCTGCAAAGGAAGTTCTAACCTGTCCAGGAATTCTAGATCCAGCTTGTGTCAGATCTATATCAGTGTTGTTGGCTAACCTTACTACAAACCCAGGGTAGTGGGTCCAAACAGTCCCACCGCCTATGTATATCTCCTACCAGTAGAGTCCATTGATAATGTTCAAGGTTTTGAGAGCCTATGAAATTTTGGTTTTGAGACGCCCTCATCAGTGACTCTAGTTGACACCAGTATCAGAAAGGATCTTAATGGAGAACAACAGCGCCAAGTTCAAGAATTATTGGAGGAGAATTCAGACCTATTTTGGCCTTGACCTATTACTTTGGAAAAATGAGTGTGGTTCTACATCATGTGGAGACTGGGGACGCTCCCCTTTTTGGTCCTGACCTTACTGAAAAAGTAAGGTTGAAGAGGCCAAGGTACCGATGGAACTCAAGCAACTACTTGAAGCTAAACTATTGGTGCCTTCGCGCAGCCCTTAGGCCTCTCCTCTCCTGCTGATTTGGAGAAGGATGGCAGCCATTGGGTGGTGATGGACTACCAATGGCTAAACTCCATCACCAAAAAAGGACAATTATCCTTTTTCCTGAATTGATAACTCTCAACCTGCTTGCTCAATCACAGTACTTTTCCGCAATGGACCTTGCCAGTGTATATTAACAAGTGGATCACAAACCCCAAAGCTTGAGCCAAGTGCATGACATAGCCAATAAAGGGCCATTCAGCCCACGAGGATGCTCCATGGCCTTTGTAACGTACCAGCCACTTTACAACGCGCCATGCATGGCATCCTTGGGACTTAATGTTATCATGTGTCCTCATATACCCTGATGACATCACTGTCTTTTTGCAAACTTTCTATATCATATGGAGCATCTTTGGGAAGTTTTCAATCAGCTTAGGAAGGCTTTGATAACGCTCAAACCTTTGAAGTGCTCCTTCTTCCAATCATATATGGAGTTCCTTGGACATAAGGTTTCAAAGGAAAGCATTCAGCCTATAGCAGCCTAAGTCAAAGCCATAGAAAAGATGTCACGCCCCCAGATCCTAAGGATATTCAGTTATTCCTAGGAATGGTGGGTCATTACCGTCAGTTTACCCTTCTTTTTCTAACCTGGCTAAGACTCTATTTTACCTCCTGCAGAAGAACGTGCATTTTGAATGACGGCCCAGAGCAAGAACATGCTTTTACTTCATTGAGGACTGCTCTTTGTACTAAACTCATTTTAGTTCATCCACGGTTTGATCAGCCCTACTTGTTAGTCATAAACGTGAGTGATGTCGCCGTTGGGGCCATCCTAGCCCAGAATGACAGGAATTAGGTTGATCACTTAGTGGCCTATTTCATCAAAGCCCTATGCAAAGCTGAGCGAAAATATAGTATTACTGAGCATGAATGCCTGGTTGTCTTGTTAACAGTCAAAAAATTTTAGCTTTTCTCTGCGGCACCCACTTTACCATCATCACTGATCATTCCTCGCTCTAGTGGCTCCAACAGATGAAGGACCCTAATGGCCGTTTACCCAGATGGGCCTTAAGAATGCAGAGATATGATTTCACTATTTTTAATCATGTGGGAGTAATTCACTAGAACGCTGATGGCCTCTCTAGGATGCCAGTTCAAGCTGCCTCAACCCCAAGGAAGATCAACTGTATGGTCTGATTGGCCGACCAGAATGCTGGGAGTTGAAAGCTCCTGATATCCAAGCTGAGCTCCGAAAGATGACCTGAGTTAATCAAAACAAGGATGGGCTGCTGTATAAGGTTAAAAATTACTCCATTACGTCCACCCTTCTTACTGAATGAACGTTATCTAGAGGGTCATATGACTTTGGGACATGTGGCAGTTAAGAAGACTCATGAGTGGTTAAAGGCACGATGCTACTGGGACCAAATGGTGGAAACCACTCAAAAGGTACTGGAAGCTTGTATGACTTACCAATACCAAGACCGTGCCAGTCCTTGATACCAACTGTAAGACCTGGGAACATCCCCTGGCCATTGATTGGGCCCTTTTCCCATTCCTGGTAAGAAGGTATCAAAGAGTATAGCTGTACCCCTCGTTACCCAGGGCGACCTCGCCCACGTGGTAGATGAGCGCTGGGTAACAGCTCTTCCACTTCAGATTCCTCCCCTGGTTCCCACACTTACCTCAGCAGAACTGGTACAGTTAATTTTGATAGTATGTGCCGAGATCACCAAAATGAAACCAATTGGAACAAAATTGAGTGGCAGTCAGTCCGATGTTCAAATTTTAAATAGTGAAAAAGAATGAAGACTGACCTATTGGCTGGAATTGCTGACAGTCTTGATTCAGTTAACATTATGATCAAAAAAATCAACCCCCCCCAAAATCGTCAGGGATCATCCCTGATGAGCAGGTAATAGCATTGGACACCATTGATGAGGGTTCAAAGCTCCCTGCCAACAAATCAAGTGTTGCACCAGATGCAATGCTCTTGACCAAATGAATGGACCAGTGACTGGTCATGGGTGGGTTGGGTGTCCTGAACCCGTTCCCAACCGAATGAGACCACCCCTACATGGGGTGGCCTTTGGGGATTCTAGTTGCTTATCAGGCCAAACGCCATCACGTCAACTGTCAGAAACATATCTGAGCCTCAGTTTGGACATTTGCGGGAAAATTACAGTGACTTGGCCTGCTGCCAAATTCTTCAATGTTGGTTCCCAGTTAACTTATCTATTCCCCATTCCTGAACAATTCACCAGTTAGGTCGAATATGTGGGACCCAATACCAGCTTGTTTCCTCTCTAAATTGACCACTATTTTATCAGTTGCATCGCATTGAGAAAATTGTTGATTAATTTTCTTTCCTAAACTTTCCCATTAAAAATTCTTTGCTAAAAATCTTGTTTTCATGTCAAAAAATAAACCGCCTTTTTCGCTGACCCTCACACACCCCTCGGGGTTAATGGCTGTACTCATCTGGTATTTTATTATGTGCCTATATGAGATTCTGGCTCACCGGCAGTTCTTGGTGAGATTCTTTTCCAGTTTCATATCCTTCGAACCAGCAGCAGTGCCTTTGGCATTCTGGTTTGCCGTTTGGGTGCTCTGGCATCTGAGCTGTCAGGCCAATCTAATTATTACTTGCTGTTTGCCTGACATAATTGGCCAATCATTATTTTTAACCATTTTTACCTTTTTCATAGATATTGGCGCAGCAATGGCCCCTCCTTTTCAACTGAACCAGATTGTAAAGAAGATTTTCCCTGTCCACAATAGTCCAGTTCCACTCAAAACCTCAAATCCATACTCCATAGTTGCCATGGCTATTTTTTCCATGTCAGTAGGATCTGACATCCTGACTTGCAACAAGTTTACCCCCCATAAGTGTCTAGCGGTTTCCCCTGACCCCACTACCATCTCTTCAGTATCACTGGATTCATCCATAACTACCAATAAAGAGAACTCCACCTACTTCTTATTACCCATGAAGATTAGTGTTGGGTCCCATCATGTCTCCTTTGAGGCCCTGGTGGACACTGGAGCTGCAGGTAATTTTATGAGTGTAGAACTGGCCCAGAAATTGGAACTTAACCTGGATGCAGGCCCTTCAGTAATAATTGCGTTGTCAGCCTCCCAAACCTCATACCTGGTTTGCCGACCAGTCACATTTTCAAAACACCAGTTTAGCTTCTGCGACTGCTTTTCTGCTATGCCAAACTTGGTGTTTCCGGTGATCTTAGGAGTGGGATGGTGGCTCTGGCAACATGTCAAGATTTCTCTCCACCTAAGGATACCTATCTCTTTCTGCTAAGCATCACGATTTTTGAAAATTAATTCAGCCTGAAATTTAGCCCATTAAAGAGATTTATGAAAACTATTAGCAAATATGGCGAGAAACCCCGCATAGAACCCGCAGGCTCTGCCAAACGAGCCAGCACCACCCCAAACGAAGCAACCCTCGTTACCCACCTCAGGGTCAACCAGAATCACCCGCTCTCAAGCAGCGGCCATGAAAGCAGGCACCACCCCCCAACCTGGAGCTACTTCAACTAGCGCCAGTTCACCTGATCGCACTTCTGCAACCTGCACGCCTAACAGTTCTGTGTGCACTGCCTCCCACCAACACGCTGGGCCCCCTCCAACCAAGGAGGCCATCACCCACGCTGTTTTAATGGCGTCTGATCAGTTGAATGCAAATCAGCCCATCCAGGCATTCACCTCCTTTCATTGTGTCAGCTAATTCAGCCCCATCTATTATTGCTGACGCCGTGTTTCTGGCTCCCTCCATGAGGGGCGATACCCAGCTACCTGGCCCCAAACCCTCAGATGTAAGGTTGGATTAGCCGCACATTCTGGTTCACTAAGCACCAAATTGGGACAATCTACTATTCCCAATGAGGATTCAAATGGTTCAGATTTTGGAACTTCACACCAGTTCCAATCTCACCCGTCCCATTTAAAACCCATAATTGGCACTTCTCAAGTCGGCACTTTATCTCCATATACTGAAAACGACCAATTCATTAATCAGCCAGTGAGTTTTGCCCACGAAATCACAGCAAATACTCGGGATGAATTCCTACCCAAATAGATTGGGATGGTTATGAAACATCGCCCTCCTCCAAATTGGCTGGAGTTAATTCCAATCTGGATGGGCCTCCCCAATTTAGCGAGGCCCAACAAAATCCTGCCCCTCAATTTAATATGATGCCAGCAACTGACGCCAGCAACTGCTGTAACATTTCAGCAACAAGGGAACTCCACAAACTTGTCCAAACCACCAGCTCACACTCAACCCGCAATTGCAGCCCAAAGCAAACACAAACGTACCAAAGGAGCCACTGGGGCGTGACAAAAACCTCTGGCACCAACGCTACCCAAAGCTGATCCCCGTGAAGTGGCGTTTATTGCTGATGTTAAGAAGAAATGGGCCGAAACTAGAGCGCAAAAAGCTCTACCTCGCTCAACCCTCTCCTACGCAATTCGCCTTTATTATGGGCATAATCATGTTGAATTCTATACGGAGGATTACTTCTCATACTTTGCAGCGATTGCGGAGACATTCCCAATTAACACCACCATCTATGAATCAGTGGAGGGCCATTACATCGATGTGGGCTTCACTGAAGCTGCCCTTGCTGACCAAGCTGCCACCCTCCAGGTCATTATTCCGCGTGGATCTATTCGCATCTCCCACACACGCTCTCACCTGGAGAAAATTTCATGGGTTACTTTTTCCAACCTAACAACGACTGTTGATCCTGAGTCTCTTAAACTGGCACTCCATCGTGGTTTAATGGAGTTTGGGTCTGTTCTTTCAGTGGACTTTAGCGTCCCCTCTTACTATGCTCCCACTCAAAGAGCTCGCACTGCTAGGGCGTCGTTCATCCCCTCCCCCACTGTATCCCGCAACATTGAGATTATTCCTCATGTGGCGGTAGTTGGGGCATTCCCTGAGATCTTTTTGTCGACCCTGATCAGGCGCGCCCCCGGTGTTCATGGTGTAACGCCCTTGGACACTTGTACAGTGGCTGCACAGCTCGAAAACAAGCCCTCTTAGCCACCACCCAGGGGCCTAAACCAGGCCAAAAACGATCCCACGTGGCCGCAGCAGCAATTCCACAGCCCACACAATGAGTTCCGTTCAATACCTGTCCCCTGAGGCCTTACGCCTAGCAGTTGAAACAGCTAACCCCACTATTGGTATGGGATACCTTCGCGCTCATGCCCCCCTTACAGTGGGCACCCCCTCCAATCTCCCAGAGTCAACTCCCTCTCTCACCAAGCGCAAGGCATCTCCCACAGGGTGCCCCTCATCAGCCACCCCCACTCAGGGCTCCGCGGCACCCCCACCAACCTCCACCAGCGATTTATCGCATCAGCCCTCAGCTCCCAATGGAGCTATGCCCACCAGCATGGACTGGCAACCCGCGGCCTGCGGTAGAAGTGCCACCTCAAAGAGTCCTACCCCAACCTCACAGTCCATTTCACGCGGATCCTTTGCAGTGTTGGAGGAAGTGAATATGGACTCAGACTCATCAAATGGGGACACCGCGGAGGTCACCATTGAGCACCCTCAGGTCCTTCCCCTGCAACGGAGCGGGGGCAGCATCCTAGGCTGGCTTACTGGGTCCTCCGCCCCCCACCCTCTCCTTCCCCTCAGAACCCTCGACGCTCCTCACGGATTGCAGCTAATAGTCCAGCTAAAGGACTCAAAACTAGCCGTCTCACAGCAGCAGGTTTAAGCGCTGGCAACCCCCCAGGACATGGAGGGGAACAGCTATGAGTCCCCATGGCAGCACCCTGGCCCTGCAATCCATCAACGCAAATGGGTTGCGGGACTTTAAGCGGAGAGCCCGCCTCCTCGACAACTTCAGGTCAGCACAAATTGACATCGCTGCTGTCCAGGAGCCCCATATCCTCCCCCACGAACAATCTGCATGGAATGAACAGTTTGGAGGCAACTCCTTCTGGACAAACCATGCCGCCCTTATTGTTTTAAATCCCCGCGTTAAAGCCCATTCTTTTTCACAATATCTAAGTGGCCGCCTCATACTAGCCAAACTCACCACTCCTGACTTCTCCTTCTTCGCTGCAAGCATCTACCTGCCTAATGCAGGTCAGGAGCAAAATCGGCTCTTGGAAGAGCTTGTCCAACTCAATCTCCCACGGAATACAGTCCTCTTAGGAGATTTCAACACAACCATAAGTCGCGTCCGTGACTCTTACCCCCTGCAGCAAAGGAACGCCTGTATCAAGTCGATTCCAGGATTTCCTTCTCCTGAATGGCTTCATAGATGCGCTTCCACCCTCCGCGTCTGGCCTAGGTTGCATGACTAGGATCCAGTATGATGGAGGAGCTTTCCAGTCAGCGTCACGCATTGATATGGCACTGATTGGCCCCCTGCTAATTGGCCGCGTCTCCTCTCCCATCTCTCGTGACAACCATCTGAGTGATCACAGGTCACTCACCGTTGTCCTCACCACCACACTTAGACCGTCGCGTAGGTTCTGGCCTAGGGTTGCCCCAGCTCTTATCAACAACCCCTTCACTAAGGAGAAGCTGTCTATGACCATCCGGGAGACTCTCACCTCCCCCCCACCCCACCTGCTTGACCACAAGGCTAGATGGGCGGTGACCAAGGAGGGCATCACCCGCGTTGCTTACAACTGTGCCAAAGCCCAGATGACTGCAGCTCGCGCCAGAGTCAAAAGGGCGGAAGCCAGAATCAGACATCTAGAGCGAAACTGCCAGCCTTCGCCCCTCTCCCAGATGGTTGGAAGACTGGGAAGCGGCGCAGGAAGCACTCCGCTTGGAGCTCACACTGCAGGAAGAACGGGCAGCAAACTTTACAACATCTCGTTACTATGCTCAATGGGAACGCCCCACCCGCTTCTTCTTTCAGAAACAGAAAGCCCGGTCAACAGCACAGGATATTACTGCACTGAAGATTGGCACTACAACCACTTCAGATAAGGAGGAAATTCACGCAGGAACTACACCGCTTCTACTCCAGCCTCTTCCATGCCACCCAGGTGGACCCATCGGACATCAAGACTTCCTGTGGCGGGCTCCAGAGCCGCCCATTGACCCACGGGCTGATGAGGCTCTACTGGCGCCTATTTCCATCCAGGAGGTGATGGAAACCCTTCTGAAATCCCCACGGCTTAAAGCCCCAGGCCCAGACGGAATACCCTTTGAGGTGTACCTTCTGGAACCTGCAGTGATAGCCAGAACCCTCCGCGACCTCTTCGCTGCACTCTTGGTGAATGGCGAGGTCCTCCCTGACTCCAGAGGCTCAATCACGACCCTCATTCACAAGAAGTCAGACCGTGAGAACCTGGCGAACTGGCGCCCCATAGCGTTGATCAACACAGACCACAAGCTCTTCACGAAGCTTCTGGCCAACCGCATCACCAAATGGGTGTCACCTCGCCTCTCCCCATCCCAGCACGGTTTTATTCCGGGGAGGTCGTTATGGGACAACTATAATGACCTTCACGTGACTTTGACTGCTAACTCTCGTAAGGTGAATGGCTTTGTGGCTCTCCTGGATATGGAGAAAGCATATGATCGGGTAGCCTGGAAGTATATTGATGCTTCCCTGGCCCGCTTCCATCTCCCCCACGCATCTAGTCGCTGGATATCAGCGCTCTATGACCAGCTCCACACCAGAGTCTTGGCGCCAATGGGTTTTACAGTGGCAGTACCAGTTGGACAAGGTCTCCGGCAAGGGGACCCCCTGAGCCCTATCCTTTTTAACATCACCCTTGACCCCCTCTTGGCCTCCTTACAGGACAAGCTAACAGGGATTCTGGTCCCAGGTAAAGCCCCCACACGCACCATGGCATTTGCAGATGACACTGCCATTGCATTTGGCTGCCCTGGTGATGTTGCCCTCGCTGCTGTGACCATTGAGAGGTACACCAAGGCGTCCAACGCCATGGTCAACACCTCCAAGACAACAGTTGTACAGGTCGGCTCCCCCACCTTCCCCCCACCATTTGGTATTGAACCTGAGCGCGGTACCTTCCGTTACCTGGGCGTTCTCACCAACCAACAAGGAGTTGCGCTAAAAGACAATGAGGACTTGCTCCTCGCAGCAGTTAACTCCAGGATTGCCAGCTGGAACCGGCGGCACATCACCCCCCAGGGTCGAGCTCTGATGGCCAATGTGTTCCTCCTCTCCAAAGTCTGGTTCCTAGCGCACGTCTTCCCATTCACATATGCATTTTATACGCGGCTCAATGTACTCCTCCGCTGTTGGATCTGGGGCTCAAACCATCCACCAATGGCACTCTCAACCATTGCCTGACCCTGCAATGAAGGGGGCCCAGGGCTTCTGGACACGCGATCCCACGCCACCACAATCTTCCTGAAGTTCCTATGGCCGATTGTCTGCTGGGACGCGACCCCCATGCCCCAATGGGCGCCCGCCCTCCACCAGTCAGTGTCAGCAGCTCTGGGTCTTCCTAGAGCATCTCTGACCTCATTAGGGAGTGGCTCACAAACCACAAAGCCCATCGCCTGAAACCATCCTCAACCCCTACTGGAACCAGGCTCTCCTTGCCCTAAAACGAGTAGGCGCGCGGATCCACCATGCCTTCCCATACAGAAGGGAAGGCCCTGGCCTCAGCCCCCATCGCCATGCAATTGTGCACAATGGACAAGTTGTCACGACTCGCCTCAACCCAAGATCGTCCTCCCATCCGCCCAAGACTCCTTGAGCTCCTCCCTCCCTCCGTGAGATTTGACCTTAAGGAATTGTGGAAGGACGTCTATCACCCCATCCTGTCAGCAAAGGTGTCCAACACCTTATGGAGGGTGCTACACTGTTCATACAGGACAGGGGACCGGACTGCCCTACCTTCCAGCACCGAAGCTGCCCCCGCTGTGCAGAGCCTATTGACTCCCACCTCCATCCTTTTTTCACCTGTCCAAGTGTCGCCACATTTTGGCCAAAGACCCGCGCGCTCCTCCATGCTCAGCCCTGGTCTGGACACCCTGTGCAAGACCTCATGTTCGAGCAGACATTACCTGGTTGCCACCGACCTCTATGTCCTCGCCTATGCCACAGCCATCTGGAACATCCATAACTCCTTCCTTCGTTCTGCCTTTGACCAGCAGGTGTGGACCCTTCCACACATGATCACCCACTTTCAGGTACACTTTGAGATGGCCCTGAAGGTCTGCACTATGTCGCCAACCCTCCCCCGCTCAGTTGTCACTGCAACACAGCTCTGGCGCGCAAACCCCCCTCCCTTTTTCGATGCCTCCTCCCTCCCCTTCCCTCACCTCAGGCTCTTAGGAGCCCAGGCGTAATTCAATAAACATTGATGAATCCCCCTTGGGTTGGGACCATCTAGTACTAAAAAAAACCTGGATTCTAACATGCTGTCATATGTTAATGATCAACTGGAGGGTGAATTCCCCACAATTGACACCCTTAAGAAAGCTCAAGGCTGCAGTTCCTATCACGTCCCTCATCTCTCCTGCAGGCATACTGTTTAATTTTCCAGAAAGTTTAATGCGCTATCAAAGCATTTTCAATTCTGAAAAGTGGATCGTCTGCCTCCTCAAACTATATTTGACTGTGGATTTCATCAACTGGTGAATATCAACTGCCCATTGTATCCCCACACAGCAGAGGAGGAGGCTGCGCTCAACACTTGGTTGGATGATATGTTGAGAAAAAGTTTGTTGTTTAAGGAAAAATCGCCAGTCACGTCTCCCATCATCTTCACTAAAAAAGCTGATGGTTCCCTCTGCCCCTGTGGACTATGGACACTTAAATAGAATCACGGTTTCTGATCCCTACCCCCTGCCTTTAGAACAGACAATAAGCCAAGCAATTGCCAAATCTTGGGTGTTTTCCAAGCTGGATCTCATCAATGCTTTTAACCAGATTTGGGTAATGGAAGGACAAGAATGGTTAACAGAAATCTGGACAAAGTGAGGCATTTTCCAATTACGCATAATGCCCTTTGGGCTGAAGAATGCTCCTGCTACGTTTAACATATGATTGACAATATACTGGGTGACCTCCAGTTTACCTGCGCAGTTGCATATATCAATGACATTCTGGTTCACTCCCCGACTCCCAAGCAACACACTACTGACTTGGAAGAAGTTGTGGCCACCTTGCATAAGGTGGGTTTGTTCGTCAAGCCTTCCAAGTGTGAGTTCTATAAGGAGGAGGTTACCTTCCTTGGGAACCTCATCCTTAAAGACAGTTATGCAATTTCTCCCAATAAGTTGGATGCTATCTAAGAATGGCCAACCCTGACTACCCAGTAAGACTATGGAGTTTCTTGAGAACTGTCATTTTCTTAAAAGTATTTCTCTGGCACTTTCCCAGATTGCTGCCCCTCTCCAGCCCCATACAGGAAGAAATGTACTGTTTTGCTGGATGGCTAAATGCCAACAGGCGTTCATATTGATTAAAGAGGTGTTTGTGTCCCCTCCCATTTTGAAACATGCTGAACCCACTAAGCCATATATCATTGCATGCAACGCCTCATCAGTAGCAGTGGGGGCAGTGTTGCTCCAGAAGCATGATGGCTTAGAACACCCAGTCACTATTTTTCCTGAAAGTTTACAACAGCAAAGTCTTGGGCCATTTATGACAAGTGAGTTGGCAGCTGTTGCATGGGCATTGACTCATTGGAGGTATCTGTTACAGGGTGCTCAACATGAGTTAACAGTCCACACGGACCACCAGGCTCTCTTGTACTTTCATAAACCTTAAAAATTGGCACATTGTCAAGCCTAAACCTATCAGGACTTGTGCAGTTTTATATTTAAATACAAATTTGTAAAAGGTGCACTCAACATACTTCCCAATTTTCTCAGCCGCAGCCCCGCCCACTGTTCTGCGGATCTGGAGGAAGTGGATCTCGTTAACATGATCCCTGCCACCCAAATCCTGTCAATTGTCCCCCTGTCATTTCTTCCATAGCTCTGGACCCCAATGCTCCATTAGTTGCTCAGGTCTTAGCCCGTCAAAAGGACTGTCTGAGAGCGTGGAGCTGGTTGAGCAGTTATCTCACCAGAAGCATAAACACTCCCTATATTCATTGGAGAGGTCTTATTTATTTTCAGTCACACATTTGGGTTCCTCCCTCCTTCAGAACTGAGGTATTCCACAACATTATGATCCCCTCATTGTCTGTCACCCTGGTAATAAGAAATTCATAAACTTGATTAAATGGACCTACAGTTTGGGTGGGTTTGACAAAAGAAGTTCTGGCCTGGATTGCCTATTGTGTTACTTGTGCTTGGGCTAAGTTTGGCTGCTCCAGTAGAAACAGTCTTTTACACCCCTTACAGCAGGTGGAAGTATCCATGGATGTCGGTGTCCATGGACTTTATGGTCGAACTCCCCTGCTCTAATGGGTTCATAGTGGTGATGGTGGTGGTGGATCGTTTCACTATATTTTCCCTCTTTATTCGTTGCACTTCCACAATTACATCGGAGGAGACCACCAGCCTTTTTGTACGTCACGTGTTCTTGATGTTTGGTCTCCCTCAGGAGATCATCAGCAACTGTGGTTCACAGTTCACGGCGCAGTTTTGGAGTGAACTCCTATCTATCCTAAAATTATCCCCCTGCCGTTCCACAGTGTATCATCCCCAGTCCAATGGACAGACTGAGCGAGTTAACCAAGTCCTCAAACAGTACCTGCATTGCTATGCTGCGGCTGCACAGGACACCTGGGCCAACGACCTTCCCCTTGCTCAATTTGCTTATAACAATGGAATGCACGCATCTATGGGGTTTTCGCCCTATGAAGTGATGTTGGGTTATAATTCTTTGTTTTTAGTCAGACCTTGCTTGCAGCCTGAGGTCCAAGCTGCCGAGAATCACGCTGAAATTATTAGGTCAACTCAATCCCTGGGTCAGGAACAACTCACTAAAGCTATTAATGACTACAAGAAGTTTGCAGATTGTAAGCATCTCCCAGGTCACAAAATAACAGTAGGCTCCTATGTTATGCTCGATACCCACCATTTACAAATTCAAGCTCCTTCCTGTAAATTCGCAAGTAAGCATTCAGGCCCCCATTTGGTGGAAGAGGTCTTGGGTAATGGTGCGTTCCAGTTGAAGCTTCCAGCTCACTGGAAACAGCATCCCATCTTCCACATATCCCATCTGTCAACTTTCAAGGGTATGCTTCCTGCATGGAACCTGAACCTATAATCATTGAGGATGCAAAAGAGGCTGAGGTGGATAATATCCTGGAATCCCACAAGTCCCAATGGTCCATCTATTATCTCATGGCTTGGAAAGGTTATCCAGCCTATGAGAATAGTTTGGTTAAGGCATATGATTGTGCAAACTGTATGGAACTGGTCAAAGCATTTCACAAATCTTACCTTAATGCTCCCCGCCCTCCCCAAAAAACCGCAATGGTAATGGCGATCAAGTTTCCCAAGTCGCACAAGAATGTAGCCTTCATGCAGTTTCCCAGTGGTGGCGCCCTTCCTTTGGAAAAAGGAAAGGGTAATGTAAGTCCTGGAGAACGTCCCCTGGCTGTTGATTGGACCCTTTTCCCATTCCCAAGTAAGAAGGTATCAAAAAGGGTGGCTGTACCCCTCAGTACCCAGGGCGACCTCACCCATTTGGTAAACGAACGCTGGGTAACAGCTCTTCCACTTCAAATTTCTCCCCCGGTGCCCACACTTACCTTGGCAGAACTGGTACAGTTTATTGTGGAAATCTGCACTGAGATCACCAAAATGAAACCGATTGACCCAAAATTGAGTGGGAGTCAGCCCAATAGTTGGATTACATGTAGTTGGAAAGGGATGAAGACTGCCCCATCAGCCAGAATTGCTGATGGTTTTGATTCAGCTAACGTTATGATCAAAAATCAACCCTCCCTCAAATTGTTGGGGATCATCCCTGACAGGCAGGTAAAAGCATTGGACACCATCAATTAGGGTTTGAAGCTCCCTTCCAGCAGATTGGACATTGTGGCTGATGCAATGCTCTTGACCAAACGAACAGCCCAGCGACCAGGCATGGGCAGGTTGGGCATCCTGAACCCGTTCACAACCAAATGGGCCCGCCCCTATGTGGGGTGGCCTTGGGGGATTCCTGCTGCTTGTTGGGCCAAACGCCATTACGCCAACTTTCAGAAATGTATCTGAGCCTTGATTTGGACATTCAAGGTTGAAATGAGAGTAACTCAGCCTGCCACCAAATTCTTCAATATCAGTTCCTAGTTAACTTATCTGTTCCCCAATCCCAAAAATTCTCTGGTTAGGTCAAACTTCAGGGCCTGATCCCAGATCGCTTCCTCTCTAAATTGACCACTATTTAATCAGTTACATTTCACTAAGAAGATTGTTGGTCGATTTTTCTTTCCTAATTTTCCCATTAAAAATTTTTTCCTAAAAATCTTATTTTTATGTCAAAAAAACGCCTTTTCCGCTGACCCTCATTCATCCCTCAGGGTTAATGGCCATACTCATCTGGTATTTTATTTTGTGCCTATATTTGAGATTCTGGCTCACCGGCAGTTCTTGGTGAGATCCCTTTCCAGTTCCATATCCATCAAACCAGCAGCAGTGCTTTTGGCATTCTGGTTTGCCGTTCAGTTGCTCTGGCATCTGGGCTGGCAGGCCAGTCTAATTCTTACTTGCTGTTTGCCTGAAACTAACACTCAGTCATTTCACAATTGGACCCTTCAATGTCATTAGCATTGATGTAGTAGGCCCTCTCCCCACTGTGCTGCACGGCCATAAACATATTCTCCTAGCTGTGGACCATATGCCAAAATGGGTCAAAGCGATTTCAGTCCCCTCTGCCACTGTAAAAGCCATGGCTTTCCTCCCTATTTGATCCATTTTACCCTGCATTGATGCCCACAAATTTTACTTTCATACAATGGTTTAAATGTCACCTTACAGGTAGTCCAAGAACTTACTTTGCATTTTGGTACTAACCAAAGTTTTGCCTCTACTTACAATTCATCAACCAATGGGTTAGTGGAAAGTGCTAATAAAGCCTTGTCTCTTTTTTGTGGAATATGTCCTCCTCTGATCCTGCTCATGAAATTATTATCTATTACAGCTTTGCTTGCCTATAAAATCAGCTACCACAAAGTCAGTAAGATTCCCCTTTGAGTCCCTATATGGGCGTGCCCCCCAGCTCCTAAGTAGCGTTTAGCCTTTCTCAAGACTCCGCTCCTGAGAACTCTGATTAACCATGAAGGACTTATCTGATGAAATAGTCCAGCCTCAAGTCCTAGCCATGCAATGCATCTTCATCACCACAGGATGGGAGACATCCTGATTTGATTATGATCTACACTCCTTACCCATTTTTCAATTAGGTAACCTCATTCTCTTTTATCACCAACAACTCGTAGGTCAACAGAATAACCTCAACGTTGATTGGTCTGGACCTTATAAGGTCATTCATAAGGTGAACTCGAATACTCCATAGCTGAAGTCAATTAGGGTACTGTGTTGAACAAGTGCATGGACACTTCCTTCGGTCCTATATCCATTATGACAAGATCTTAAAGGGTGCATTGTCAGGACTTAAAGTGATGAGCGAACCAGAATCCCTGCTCCCAAAGCAAACCTTGACAGATCAACTCTTGACCAGCACAAATGGAACCTTACCCCAAAGGCACCAAAACTAGATTTAATCAGGAACATCGCACATATAAGAATAGATGGAAACACCTTCAAGATTCCCTTCCCTGATTCCCAAATCTCAAGAGGCATGGCCCCTACTGCTCAGTCATAAGGACGACGCAACAAAATGATGGTGCCGACCAGGTGGTCAATCTGGTTGTCTTAAAAGATCCTAATCATAAGGGGCCACAAAGGTCCTTGAGGTACCATGTCCCTACACGCTCTATAAATTGATTCTTTCTAACTCAATAAAGTAGTCTATATTCGCCCCATCTTATCATTTTTTGACATCTCTGCTAATTTTAGCTTTGAGCCCATTTTTGAACTTTGGAAATAGTCAAGTGAACTGGTACACCGAGATGGGTTGAGGCCATCTCAGTACCTGCTACCACCGTTAAGTCTACTGCCTTGTTTTTGTTTTGCTCCATTTTCTCTAAACATGGGTGCCTCAGATTTCTGCTATTAGACAATGGGTTATATTCAACACCCAAGTTGTCCATGAATTGACTTCACTCTCTAATAATAACCAACACATTACTGCACCCTATACCATTTAAAAAAGGAGTAATTCAGTGGGCAAATGGAACCCTAGTATCTATTCTCTGTAATATGACTGTCATGTACCTACATGTGATGGAATCACTACTTGCCATCCACTTTATTAGTCTATTGGATCAGCTACCACAAAGTGATCAAAATGTCCCCATTTCAGGCCCTTTATGGTAGGGAGCTTTGACTGCTTAGCAGCATCCAACATTTAACTGGATTCTGCCTCTACCAACACGGCTGAATTGATGATGTGGGCGCTAGCCGATGATAATTAGGCTGCAAGTGCTTGTCACACAAAGGATTTTCTCTAACCTAGGGAAACTACACGATCAAATGTCAAACATCAAGCTTTCCCCTTATTCATATTAGAGTATTTGTGCTACTCTACCATCTCTGCCCTGATGGACATCCAAATAAGTTAGAAACTTTTTGGTCAGGACCCTACCACATACAATATAAGTCTGACTCTGAATGATACATCGCTGATGTTTCACAAGGCAAAGTGGTCAACCGCATACATGCTGGGTTCCTTCGCCCTTATGTCCCCCTCTATCAGGATCTTGAGGGGGTTATGTTGGTGTTCATACTCATGAATAGTCCAAACTATCATAAGATTAGACTGATAAGATGCACAATTATCCTCTGATGGGGCTAGCCTTTCAGAATATGATGGATCATCAGCAAATGAGCCCTTGTCCTTAACCAGGCAAGGATTGATAAAAGATATTTGAGAATTGTCACAGAATGAAATATATTTTAACACCAGAGGATGCCATTTGGACGCCCTCACACAATGGGAGGTCAATAATCCTGAAGTCAATCAAAGCAAAAAGCTGCAGCTCAACCCCTGTACTGGATGAGAAGCAAAAATACTGAATGAAGAGGACTCAAGCACCCATCCACTACAAAACACCTAGTCGCCCTGTCAAACAATTACAAGTCAAATATCGTGAAAAGAGCATTTTGGATGTATTTTATTTAACCGAGGTAAGCTGACCAGGGGATGGGCATTACTGAGTATGTGTGGAAAACGAAGATAGATAAAATTGGGCACCCCAGGGTACTCAGTTACCCCTGTTGCCAGCGGGACTGCCAGGTATGGGGGGGTTGGTGCACTACTCTGAGAGGGTTTTCCCCGCTATGGAGCAGGTGTGAAGGAAGGGGTCTGTGCGGAGGAACCAGAGTGGGAACCATGATTCTTTGAGCGCCTATTGCCTTGGCCTCATATATCCATAGAGCCTTGCTTGGAAGTGCTCCAGTAAGTCGACGTGGAACCTGTTGATAACCCCATGGATGGTTGGGACCGTGCCCCTGAACGCATCTAAGGCAATGGTGTGGATTTTCCACATTGCAATGGGTATCATTAGGGAGCGGAGGGTAGATGGGATTGTTGACTCAATCTAGAGAGCGAGGAGGCTCCTTGATATGGAAAATTCCTGCTCTTTTTGGATCTTAAGCAGGCGCGCGACTTCCTGCCATATGGCTTTGGTTGGGGGGCATGTTTCTAGGCGGTGATGTAGGGAGCCCTCCCCTCCACATACTGCGCAGGTTGCGTGGAGGGAATTGGAGTGGTCCACCATCCTATAGGTCCTTTTCATACAGCGCCAGGCGTTGGCTCTTACCCTCGGCTATAGGAGTGGGTGGTGCGTCATTCTCCACACTGTATTCTGTGTGGTTAAGTCATAGGGGATGTCCAACGCATCTAGGTATTCGATTCTAGCAATGGTTGGGGTCATAGCAAGCATGTCTCTCTAGGATGGTTTTCTGGATTTCTTAATTTAAAGCGGGGGCTGGGTCGTCCCCTTCCATTCACAGTGCCAGTGTTCTCTACAGTCCATCCCATGCGGCGGATGGTTTGGAGGATACGTTTGAAGTGAGGGGGGGTTCCATGTGGGCCTGTTGCAGTAGGGTGTTTAGCAAGGTATGATAGTAGTCTGGGTGGGCTATGTGGGCTGGTTAATTTGAGCGCCTGTGCGAGGTTAGTCCTCGCTGCCCTGGACCAGTGTTTTTGCAGGAGGTCTGGGGCAAGGACTTCCTTTATCCAGGTACCTAGGATGCGGTTGGCATGGCTCTCAAAATTCTATTAGTCCCATGCCTCCGCTTGAGCGTGGGCCAAAGAGTGTTTCCATCCATATGGGAGGATGGGATACGGGCCACAGCCAACCCTGGATGAGTGCGCAGATTGAAGTTATAAAGGTGGGTGAGAAGGCGATCGCGTTGGCAGGGTACCATAGTATTGGAAGGATGAGTGAGTTAGCAACTTTTACTCGCCCCGTTAGCCCTGAGAATCTTCCCTTGAGGGAGGCTACGCGGTTGGATACTCGCTGTAGTAGGTTGCTTTCCATTGTCTCATTGGCATATCCCCCTGTTTCCAGCCATATCCCAAGGTGGCGGACAGGAGTGGTGGTGGGAGGTGATGCAAAAGGTAAGATGAGTGGGTTTTTCCTTCATATGGAAGTATGAGGTTTTGGTGTTGTAGCCCAGTTGTTAGTGTACTTGCCTAAGAGAATGATTTCTGTTTTCCTTTTGTTGAGCAATGCGTTGCTCACCATGGAGTATTCCTCTAGGGTGCGTTCCAGCTGTAGGGCATCATTGTTGTTAGCTATACCTGCCACGCAGTCATCCGCAAAGGCCAGTATCTTGACTGTTGGCTGGCCTTGTGCAGTTATTCCCATGAGGCGTGAGTCAGTTACGCAGAGGAGTGGATCAAAGCTGAAATTATACAGCAGTGGTCTGAGGGGGTCCCCTTGTTTGAGCCCTCTGTGTGGTGTTATCTTGTTAGTTAGGAAGCCAGGCCATCATAAAGCCATGGTTGCAGATTCTGTAAGGAGCATCGCCCAGTTTATGAATCTGGGTGAGAGTTTGAAAGCGTGTAGGCATTCCTTTAGGTATGGCCAACTAACGCGGTCATATGCCTTTTCCTGGTCTAAGAAGACCAGGGCTCCAGTTGCTTTGGACTGACATATGTTTGCAACAGGGTGTATGTTGTTCCAGATTGAGCGCCCTGGTATAAACCCAAACTGGTTGTGTGACAGGACGTCAGAGGCAATTGCGCCTAATCTGGCTGCTAAAACTTTTGTTAGAATTTTTGTGTCAGTATTAGAGAGCGCGATTGGACGCCAGTTGGCCAGGTCCAATTTGTCACCCTTTTTATATAAGGTTATGACATATGATTCATGGCCACCAGGTAGGAGGCGTGTTTCCAGCAAGCACTGGTTCATAGACGCCAATAGGATGGGGGCAATCTGCTGAAGTTATTTTTTATAATATTTGTAGGGTATTCCATCAGGACCTGGGCATTTTCTATGTGGTGCACCGCGGATTGTATCCCAAAGCTCCTCCCATGAATTAGATTTAGGACATTGTAGTTTGGCGGTGTGCTTTGTATTCCAGCAGTTTGTATAGATTTTGTGATTTTTTGTGGGTCTGTCAGTGTATCGCGGTATAATTCAGTGTAATAGCAGTGTACTTCCGCCTTGACCTCCTCAGAGTCAGTTGCCACAGTGCTGTCAGTCTTGCGGACCTTTGTGTATGTGGGTTGGTTGCCGCGGGAGTGGAATTGGTGCACAAAATATGTCAAACATATTTCACCTTCCTTTATGAACTTACCTTTGTTCAATACTTTGATTCTGTGTTGGTGCTGGAAGATGAGGGTGTTTAGTCGGGTGGATATTTCCGCCCATTTGCATCCCCAGTTGGGGCTATAATTGGATCTCGGAGTGTTAAGCTTGAGGTGGTCCAGTTCCACCAAGGAACGCCTGATTGTGGCTGTATCAGCGGTGTACTTACGTGATTTGAGATGTTGGGTTTTTTTGATTAGTTTCTTTTTGAAATTTGCCCATGTTACAATGGGATCCGAAGTGAATGGGGCTGTGAATTCTTGGTTTGTGGCCTTGTGTTCAACCCATTTAAATATTTCAGGTAATTTTATGTTTTCTGGGTGTAGCTTTCTCCAGGGCGACACCTGTGCATGGGTTCAGGTTGGCGATAACTGCACCAAAACAAGTCAGTGGTCAGAAAAATTGACTTTTCTGTTATAAATTTGGAAATTCTTGATCATTGGGATTGCGGGACAAGGATGTAATTGATGCAGCTCATTGATATGAGCTCTCCCTCGCATATGTTGGGCCATGTTATGTGGGGAAGGAGTGGTGATCTGGGGGAGGGCTGTAAGTCTTGGGGAATGTCCTTTGGCCCTCAATTGAGCTATCTTTCCGTTCCCAAGTAAGAAAACACCGAAGAGGATGGCTTACCCCTCATCACCCAGGGCGATCTTGCCCACATAGTTGATGAGCGATGGGTGACAGCTCGTCTGCTTCAGATCCCACCCCCAATTTCCTCACTCACCTCGGCAGAACTGTTGTGGGGAATCAGTGAAATCTGTGCTGAGATTATTGAACTGAAATCAGTTGGATCTAATTCGGGTGGCAATCAGGCTGATGGCTGAAATTCAAATGGCTGTAAAAGCATGAAGAATGAAACATTGGCTGGATCACCTGACGGTTCCAATTTGACCCCAAAATCAGCAGAACAAATATTGGGCACCATCAATGAGAGTTCAAAACCCTCCAATAGTAATTTGGGCATTGTTCCTGATGGGCTTTATTGACTAAACAAATGGTTAATTGACCAGGCGCAGGTGGGTTGGCCATCCCAAACCCGTTCCCAACCAAATGGTCCCATCCCTATATTGGATGGCCTTGGGGGATTCCTGTTGCTTGTCAGGCCAAACACCGTCGTGCTAACTGTCAGAAATGTAATTGACCCCTGGTCCAGACATTTGAGGTCAAACTGACAGAGACTCAGCCTGCCGCCAAATTTTTTGATGATGGTTCCCAAAGAATAAACCCCCCTCTACCATCCAATTCGCCGGTTAGGCTGAATTTGTGGATCTTGACCATTCTTTTACCAATTGACCACTATTTAATCAGTTGCAAGGCACTGAGAAGATTGTTGGTTAATTTTTCTTACTTTATTTCTAAAATGAAAATTATATTGAAAAAACCCCAAATTTCTATCTCCTTCTTTTCAACCACATTCCATATGGTGTTTACCTGGTGGTCCGCCACTCCGCACTCTGGGTGGGACTTACCAATTCTCTTGGTTACCATGATTCCCTCTATTGCCAATTGGGCTCAACAAGTCCAAAATTTTTTGGCTCTACAACCCACTTCTCATGACCTTTTGGCAGCAATATACAAGGATTTTATGGCCCTATGTCCGCCAATTACAAGAGAAAGTTCACCTCTCTTTTACCCCCAACGAAATGATCTTAACAACCAAGAATCTCGCAGAAACTATCCCAGTAGTTTCCACCCCTGTTATCAGAACCCCTGGGTCCAAAATCAATTCAGTGTGGTTTGCTGTTGGGACACTCCTAACCCTGACATTCCGCCACCATTTTGAGGTATCCTATTTCCCGGCTCCATATCAAGTTGTACGGTCAGCAATGCCTCTGGCATTCTGGCTTGCTTTCTGGATGCTTACGCATTCTGACTGGCAGGCCGGTCTAAACTTCTTCTGCCATTTCCATGACAAGGGCATCCTGTAGGCCAAGGAATGCCTTCATTGTGCGGAATTTGATGTGCCTCAGTGGGTATCCCCTGTGGTTCAGCCATTGGTCTGTGTCAGGGTTATCCCAGCAGTTAAAGTCGCCCAACAGGATGGTATCTGGTGGAAGGGTGAGTGTTGGCATGGTTTCTAGAAATTGTTTTCTCTCAGCTGCGGTTCACGGTGCATAGATGCATGCTATTGAGATTGTTTCTTCTGGCATGTGATTGTTTCTACAAGGACGCGGCCATGAAGGTATGACAATGAGTTTGTGATTTTTAAATTTTTTATATCTTGGACGATTACCCCACAGTGAGACATCCATACTGATTGTGATGGTGAGACCCTGGCTGACCAGGATCCTTCTTCCCCTTGTAGACAGTGGGTTTCTTGGATGGCCAAGATGTCTACAAGGGGTTTTCACAGGAAGTCCAGCTTTTTGGCTTGGGACATTTGAGCCCTTGCTCCCGCGATGTTTAGCATCCCTATTGATACTGAGGTGCCCACGGCGCCTCAGGAGCAGTTGGGAGGGCCCTCTGGCCCTAACCCATCGCAGCTCATTTTGGCCATGCTCCGCAAAATTAATCCAACTCTCTCAGTGACAATGTCAGTTCCCTTGATCTGACTCAATTTTTTGCAGGAATTGCAGTTTTTTGAATTTGCATTATCTTTTCCTACATGTGTCTCATGATGGTTCAATGCGTGGTGCGGATTGGGTTTTGTAATTCTGGGTTTGAATTTGGAGAGTTTTGCACCGCATTTTCACCCATATTGTGGCTGAAATGTTCCTCAAAGTGTGCATGATTGATGTCGCTTGGCGACTCAGTCAAATTGCTGTGAAAATTTTCAACCTGGGCATATTGTTCTGATTGGTTGGCTCAGTGTATATCTGAAATGTCCTCTTGAATTTGTCCGGGGTCAATGGTTGTTTCCACGTGCGCTGCTGCCTCAGCTGCTGCCCGCTTGCGGGATTTTTGTGCCACTTTGCGTTGTTTATGTGTAACAGGGTCCATGATGGAGTAAAGTTCATCTTCACCCCAGCGGAATGGGTGGTGGCCATCGGTTATTCTGGCGAAGTTTTTTTTATTTTTGTCCATGGCTTCCTCACAGTAGTCTGCTTCCATTAAGCCCTCCTTCATGGGGCATGCGTGTTCCTTGTGTCCCAATGAACCGCAGTGGTTGCATATAGGCAGTGCGCGTTCTGGTGTAACTTGGAATGTGGATGACTGTCCCCCATCTTCAAAGTGAAACTCTGCTATGTGAGGGATTCTTGATAAGTCATCTTCCACTTTAGGGAATGGGTTGATCATGGCGATAGCTTTGCCTGTGCACAGGGTTGGCATCAGGTGAAATCTCTGTAATTTGAGTTGCATAATTTCTCCGTAGGCTACAAGCCCTTTGCAGAGCTCCTCCTCAATTACCTTATGAGGAAGGTTGGTAGGGAGCGAGTCAAAAGAGATGAACAAAGTTTTCACTTTGTTCCATCTGGTGTGCACGGTGCACACTATTTTTTTGCCCTCAGGAAAGGCAATTTTGATGCAGACTTTTGCTGCGGCATCCACTTCTTCAGCTGTTTCAAAACCAATATCGATACAGCCGCAGCCCATGTTGTTGGTGGTGATATATACCGCGTGGGGGAAAAGGGAGGGCTGTGCCTCGCATGTTTTCTCCCACAGGGTTGGGGACTCATCCACAAGGAAGAGTCAGAGCCCGTGTTCCACCTTTGAAAGGGGTTGGTTACATTGGATATACATGTATTGATCTTGTTTTATAGTAAATACCATAAACCCAGATAGTGTCTGAGTTTGTAGTTTCTTGGCGGCTTGGGTTCCTGGTCCCCCTCCAGGGCGTTTCTTGCCCTTGGGTGCACCGTTTTGCACACCTCTTGATGTGACGCTCGCCCAAGTTGTATTAGATTTATTATTAAATTCGCCCATCTCTCCTGTTTGATTATCAAAAATTGTTGTTCAAATCAAATCGTAGTAACTAAAGTGATTGTTACGAAAAAAACACAGCATTTTGGATGTAAGTAAAGATAAAATCAGCCAAAATACCCTGTCCAATTATTGGTGAAACCCCTCAAATTGGGGTAATTCTTCTATTAACCTTCCTCAACAAAATAGCTAAAGTTTTGGTAGTCAGATTGCACTGAGAATGCAGCAAAATCAGGGGATTCAGTCTGAGGTCTCTTCCTGGGCCACTTACAGTTTACTTCAAACACCTAGGTGGAGATCACCCCTTTTATAGGTTTGGAGGGGATCATGCAAGGTGCTAATATTTTCTTACCCAATGAATGAGTCAAATATCAAATCCTTACCTAATGGATTTGTCCTACCTGCCATCAACCCTTATTGGCCATTTCATCAAAGCAAGATGAGTCTTGAGAGCTTCAAATAAGTCAAAACCCAATATTTCCTAATTTGGCTATTCCTAGCCTAAGCTGACCCTCATGCCTCATTCACATCGAGCCTTGATATGGTTAAATGCTAAGCAATGAGATAATGAGAGGGTTCACTTATTGACCCCCACCCCCGTTGTTACTAATAAAAACTTCTAAAAATCAACCTTATCATTTAATTAACAGTTCTATAATTTAGATATAAGTGGTATAATATTCCAGTAAAAATATTTGTTCCAAAGTTGAAAGTATTTCTTTTCCTGTGAAACTATTGTTGAAATTCAGGTGTAAAAAGCACTGGCAAGCATGAAAACAGCCTGAACTCCAAAACAACTTATAAATAAAGAGAGCTTTTACAAAAAATATTATTGTTTATCCCACTAACAAAATTTTACCTATTTTGATTTTTTGCATAAATTATGATATTTGTATTGTAATCCTGGATATTGCATAATACCATCCCTGAAGAAGTGAAAGTGCTAACATTGATGAATCCCCCTCGGGTTGGGACCATCTAGTACTAAAAAAAGAAGTGAAAGTGCTATGCCATCACCTCTCCGGCCATTCTGAAGAATTAAGCCATCCTGAAGACCATTCTCAACTTCCGTTCCTAATGCTCTGGGGACCCCAAATTTTGATATTCGATTTTCCTTGAAAAAAGCCAAAAGAGCAACTTATCAACTTGGATCAGTAAGCTGTGATCTATTATCTCATATTTTGTGATCTGAATCAGCTTTCTGACTAGTTCAAGCTTTTCCAAGGTTCAAGGCTGAATTTTTTAGTTCCAGTGGGAGTGGTGAATGACATGGTGGGGGTAAGAAGAGTCTGAGGGTCCTTCTGAAGGCCTCTGATCTAGAACTAGCTCTGTTGAAATTTGGGGTTTTAACCAACCATAGGATATAACTCCAGCATAATATCCTTAATGCCCTATAGATCTCACTTTACCCTTATCTCTATTACTGCTGTCATATACTGCTACCCTTTTTAGGCCCAAATCCCAGCACTTATAAAATTTGACATTTCCTCATCCCAATTATCTGTGCACACTAGATTTATTTCTATTGATCTGCCATAAGATATTTGGCTAGTATTTTCTCTCGCCCAAATCTCACAATTTGATAAATTTGTAATCCCCTTGTCTCAATTATCTATATACAGCAGATATTCTTCTATCTATCAGCCATCAGATATTTTGCTATCATTTTCTCTCACTTTAATTTATATATTTAATTTAATAGACATCATTAATTTCTGCAGATTGAATCCTATCTCCTCATTGGCTGAATGACTAGTTACTCAAACCAATTCTGATCCCATCAGTTATATTTACCTAAATCATTCCACTGAATATGTCCCAAATATCTTTTTATTAAATCTAATAATGCTACTGACGTTAAACAGGCAATATCCAAGATGCTACTAATGTTAAACATCCCACTTTAAGATGTGCCAGACCTTGGATAAACAAATTTTAGGTTTCAGAGAACTTATCTACAATTAATTTTTGGACCATTAGGAGGAGACTCTAAATGATTCAGGAGCTAAAATCAAAGCGTAATGAATAGAGACCAGGGTATATATTGGTTGGCCTTTCATGGGAATAGGGAATATGCAGCACTGCGCATCTGAGATTGGCTAGTTCCATAAAAACGTGGACTCCCCCTTATTCAGGGTCTCCAACGCTGGAAGTACACTACAATAATACAGCTGTTGGAGAAGTTTATTTGGATTATGCTGGTTTTCTTTTTTAGTACTAGATGGTCCCAACCTGAGGGGGGATGCTGGTTTTCTTAATGCCAGATAGATCACTTCTGAAAGTACACCTTGACACTACAGTGGATTAGTATGATCTATCAACAAAGGCTTATTTTTGTAGCGAGCTTTATGTTTATTTTTGAGGTATACTGTCTTCATACATTTATACTTATTTGAGTGCCAATTATACTAATGTAATCTCTCCCAATTTGGAGAAAAATTGCAACAACCTCCCTGGAGACCTACTTATTCTTTCCGCAAGGGAAGAATCAGGAAAAGGTGGTACAATAAGAATGACTTTGGGGCAGAGCAGTGACCTATCGCTCATCAACAACATGGTCCAAGTTATCCAATTTCACCAAAACTCCACAGGTACCTTATTTCCCTTCTTTCATATATAAGTTAACTTTCCATGGTCTGCCTAAGAGGTTGAGTTTTTCAGGCTTACAGGACCTCCACTTGGGAGTCATGTTCTTTTTATATTTTCTTAAATTTATAAATCTTAAATGGTTGGAAGGAAGGAGAAAAAAAAGTTATGTAATGCTGTGAGGGCATTTGCACATTGCAGCAAAGATGTTGCAAAAGGTAGACTGGAGTGACCAGGACTGTGGGTGCCTGGAACTCTCTCCAAATGGGACCTTAGTCTGCTGTTGTAATTGGCACTGATGCTCATTATACAACCACACAGGTTGGTTATTTTAATAAGATAAGGGAGACCGTGTGAAGACAATAACCCAAAGAATCAGAGGATAAATAGTTTATTATCAAAGATTTTTATTATACATCTTAAACAAGCTAGGTGAAAGAAAAGTTAACCACTAATCTTCCACTCACATCATAGTTAACTACACTATAGAGTACCAATCAGTGCATGATTATTCCAGAAATTGGTAAAAACCGTTGGCTTGCATGTTAGGGGACAAAAGACCCTAATAATTGTTATTAAGCCAGGAGGGCAAGGGAGAGAATATAATAAAAAGAATTTGATTTATGACGCCAGAAAGCCCTGTAAATTAATAAAAATAATTCAGAGGATATTGCTGACATGGTGGGAAGGGATCAACTCTCAAAAGATATCCTCAGCATGGGCCAGAGCGAAATGATAATAATCTAACTTATTGATTGCTAGCTACCTATAAAAACATGGGCACAGATGCAAGGAAATCCGCCATATCTTAATTTCAAAGATTGATATTGTCATCAAATCAATTCACCGTAAATTAAATTGGCAGATTGATATTAGCATCAAGGCCTGAGGAATCAAAACCTTTGTCTAAAATACAGATTAAATAAATTAAATAATTAAATTTTTAGTCAGACCAAATCACAGCATTTCCCCTCTCTTGACCAAACATTCCAACATAGAAATGAGTGGGGGCTAGATGGTAACCATAATGATGAGGCGGCTAGGCTAGGCAGCGCATAAACATAAGCAATTATTTGATGCTTCTGGATGTGTACTGGGAGTAGTGTTTTCAAAAGACATCTTTGTATCTCCCTAATAAGAATAAATAGCACCAGAAGCAGAATTAGGATCCTTTTTTGGATCGTGGATTAGTAGGAGGATCTTACCATACAGCCCTTCCAGAATTTATAAAATGATATCCGTTCTGATGAGGGCATGATGCCCTAGTTTAATAGTACACTTTTGTCCAGCGCGGAGTGTAATCCTGTTAGACTTCAAATTATGCTGAGGTAAATTTATGGTGCTCTGGACACCTTTACAATAATTAATGAGAATAATTACCTTACTAAACTCAACTATACAATTAAGGGAGGAAAAAATTAGGCTCAAGCTGTGCGTTAGATACTTTTTCCATCAGTTGTTAAAAATCTGTAGAATTTGGAGAATCAATTTGATTGTAAGGGCCACTCATTGGGGCCTCATCCAGTGTTGGCAAAGCAACCTCAGTAGTTTCAGCAGAGCGCTCAGTAAACACGACCACCAGGCCACATTTCTCACTTGAGGATTCTTTAGTATTGTACAATTAAATCTGTTATCCCCCTACATCCAAAGTATCATTCTCAAAATTGGCTTTAATCCCATATTTTTATGAAAGAGGTACCAATAAGTAACTCAAAAAGTCATGAGGGAAAATAATGGCAGGCGCAGACAACACTTTGTACCAAACCCAGCGTCAAGGAACTATACGCTCCCAGTTTAGTAGTGTCATTAGGTCTCATGGTGAAATATGTTTTGCAACGGTCAATATAAGGTACAGTCTCAAATCTTTTTAATAGCGCTGAAGAGATAATTTTGATGGGTGCATCACTGTCACATTGCCTGAACTGGTACATTGTACACACTAATATCCATGTAAGTGACTCAATGTGACTATAATGGCTATGAACATTTAAATGTTAAGAATATCTGCTTGACTCACTCAATTAAATATGTTAGTGTTCACCTGGGGAAGCGGAACTGTAGCAAGCTCAGTTGGCTATTCATAGGGTACATTTCCATGAGGAGGCAGCGTTCCATTATACCTCAGCTATTAATTGGAATTTTTTAACTTTTGACAAATGTAGAATATCCCTTTTCTACTCCGATGGATCTTTTACAAAATCCTTATTCATAGTTTCAGATATTAAATAGATACTTGACTCTTTTTGGAGGGCTTAGTATTAGGAGCACCAAAAGTAATGGCGCAGCGCTGGAGGCAATTTACAATCTCAGTGATAGTGGTATTAGAATTTAAAATGGGTAGCATGTCCTGCTACAATGCCATGTGAGTCTTTCAGGTATGGCAGAAAGCGATCTGAGCATCATAATGACTAAGAATTTGGGTTCCAAACAATACTTGACCTCATAGTAAAAGCTGATCAGCAAAGGCTAACAGTTCCTATCCAGCTTTAAGTTGATTAATAGGAAGGTGGTTTTCGTCCTATCATCTGTTTCACTCAGCAAAACTCATGTGATAATGTTTTTGGCATTAATGTATGATATACTAAATTCTGTTAATATTGGCAATACTAAGTCCTGACTATAAGGATCCTGAAATTTCATATGCGTGGCCAGTTTTGTATGATCAATGGTAATCTTCTTTGTAATTTCAAATAACCATATGAAGATTTTGATATTTCCAGGATTATCAAAGTTTAGGCAGGTTCACTAAGTTACTGAAAGAGATGGCGCCAGAGTAACTTGAGTGACAGAGCTTATGGAAGTGGCAGCCACCGTGGCAGGGCAAGTGGTAGCTGCTGATAGGGTTCAGAAGTTAATAAATTAAGAACATTTTCCTCAACTTCCTCCATAGAATTATTAAAATTAGAATTTGACAAATTGGTTTGGTGCTGCTCTTGTCTGAACTTATTGTAAGTCTGGAGAGCATCCCCTGCACCTCAATTCTAAGGTAATCCCAAGACACGCCTAAAAGGGGCCAATAAGGAACCGTCCCTCTCATAACCCAGGATGACTTAGCCCATGTGGTGGATGAGAGGTCGGTGATGCGTATACCTCTAGTTTGCCACCTTTCTCCCTATCTGGCCACGCAGGATCTGCTCCAGAAGTTTGGGGGTGTTCATGTAAGAGGCGGTGGCAATAGAAAGCTGCCAGAGAGGAAGTGGTGAGCATTTACCCCCAGTGAAGACTTTGGATTCCGCTGAAGAGGAGGAAGAGGCGAGGACCTACACCAGCAACAATTTCTGGGTCCGTCAAAAAGGTGGAGAATTAAGATAAATTGGAGGCCTAACTCCAGTAGGGTTAAAGGTAATAAATCCTTTTGACACGCAATGAGACCAGTCCAATGTAGGCTGGTCTTCGTGCAACCAGTCGCCTGCCAAATGAAGCATCACCAACCCACCAAGTGGAATTTCATTGGGAAAAAAAATTTGGCAGAAAAATTTGACCAGGAATCAGATGTCCAGTGGAAGGCCAATTCATCGCATTTAGTTGTTAAATATTATTCTGGAAAAATTGGTTGGGATTGTGATACCTTTGTTCATACATTCCTAATTATTCCCCAAGCCCAATAGTACTTGAGACAATCATCATTCACTGGTACAGTTGTTGGTCAACTCTCAAATTTTATTTACAATAAAAAACCCCTCACCAGTTAAAATCTTCAGCTATAAAGTTTTCCTTTCCGTCGCTACAGCTATCTAGATCCATGTTTCCCAGGTTGCAAAATGACTGGGCCCTAGTGGACATTGCTACAAAGCTTCTTCCTCCCCTCATCAAATGGGGTTAATGAGCAAGTGGCCTGTGTGGAATATCCCCACTTGTGGACGCCCTCTGGCGTCGTGACATTGCATTATTTTTGGAGATTATTTCTCTCTGCTGGGCGAGGTTGCATGACCTTGCTTCTCGCCTTCCAACTAGTGGTAACCCATTTATCCTGGGTCCTCAGTGGCTCCTGAAGAGTTACCTGTGATGGATCTGTTGGCAATTAGGTGGCTAGCATTTGGTTATTAGTTTGGGATGGCAGTGGTGCTAATCGCCAGCTGCTGCTCCCTGTTTGCTTCTCTCCTTGTCCGCTATCAGTCATTTGGATGGCAATGCCCCTGGCATCCTGGGTTAATTTCTGGGTGCTTACATACCCTGACTGGCAGGCCAGTCTCAATTTTATTTGCTGTTTCTATGACATAATTGATTGCCCATTAGTGTCCTCCATTCATCATCATTCCGTTTTAAAAATGATGCTTTGGTCTTGAATTACCACATGAATTTGCAGTCAGTGCTTAGCCTCAAGCTGTTTATGTGTGGTCAGTTTGTCCATTTTTTCGGTGTTCTCATGGATGTAGAGGGAGCTCTTTACTGAGCATTTCATCCCAAAGGCGCCAGTCCTGGCCTTATCCTACCCCAGGGGTGGGCTCATCAACCCTATCAGTGGAAATTGCTAATCAAGTGTTGGACATCCTTGCTGAGCTGCAAGTGCGATGTTTAGCTAGCACTATGGCTTCTGTTTCCCTGACGGATTCACAATGGAGCATGGCATTGTTGGACGCCGTGGAAGGTGACGCTCACTGATGGGTTCAAAGAATCATACAACTAGCTAACCAAGTGGGGGTTTTAACCCCACTAATTACGCTTGTGTCAGCAGTTGTGCAGGCGCCAGTAGTGCAATCAGCTCACCTGCTCTAGTTTTTTCCCTGCGCGCTGAAGCGTCTGACCTGGATTCATTTGTAGAAGCGCACCGTGACCTGGCCCCTGGACTCAGACTTACAGTGGACATGATCGCATCAGCATTACGCTGCTTTGAATCCCATAACCACTAATAAAACCATTTGGGCCACGTAGGTGGGGTCAGTGGACCATACATGCATGATGGTAGCCTCCATTGGTGCTACACTCCATTGGATGTTGTGCGGGGTGGGGGTCTTTGTCTAACATTTCTTAATGTGGAGATCTTAAACGTGAGTCCTGGTTTGATCCAAGTTCCCAGGGTATGCATTTTGCTGCTGAATGACATTGTGGCGTCCCATTGTCCCAGTGTTGCGCCTGCTCCTGCCAAGGTGCAAGCGGGTGAGGTAGCTCCTTTGAGGGACAAGGCTTTTTGTATCCTCTAGTCCCCATGTTGTCAGAATCCCAATGTGATGACTTTGAGAAAGTACTCCCCATGGTGGGTGTCAATTCCCCACCCAAATTAGTTTTCCCAGCAATTATATGATTGTTACCACCCAGAAGGCGGAATCCCTTTCAGTTGCCAATAAAAAATTTTTGCTTAAGTTTTTTATTGCCGCTAGAAGTTCAATTGGGTGCGCACAGGGTGTCAGTTGAGGCCCTCATAGTTTGGGCGTGGCGGGCAAATTTATGAGTTTAAAACTGGTGCAGGACTTTAACTTGAACTTGGGTGCATGGGCGTCCATGTTGGGTTCATCTGATCCAATGGCCTCATACCATGTACGGTGGCTGTGCCTTTCTCAGTAAACCAGTTTTGTTTTTGTAACCAGTTTGCTGCAGCGCCAGATCTGCTCTTCCTGATTATAATGGGTATAGGGTGGTGGCGTCAGCAGCAGGTGATTATTCACCTAAACTTGAATATGTTGTCTTTTGTGAACACCCAGCTGTGGGAAGTTTCCCCTTATTGACACTAATGACAAAATGGGGATGAAGTTTCATCACATCGCTCC